>LBNU01018005.1:313624-355843 GCA_014162995.1 Artemisia annua | reverse complement strand
TAATTATTGTTTGTCCTGTTTTTGCATGTTTAATCTATGAATACATGTTATTCTAAATTGTCCATTGTCGGTTAATAATATGGGAATATTATTAAATTAAGACAAATCTGAAATTTGGTTTAATATACTTATAGTATATATTGATGCGTAGTTATGCCATTTCAGATGATATTTAATGATACCGAATATAGGACTTATCCCAACTACATGATGTTACTTTATGGATCTTGTCATTAAGTGAATCCTAAGAAGTTGTCCTCAGACTTGAGATACAAGATAACTGTCATAAATATATTGCATTTTTGTGAAGCAATCTAACGCTATACGTAACTGGTAGTTATAAGGGTTGTTTTCTGAAGTGTTACAAAGTTTGTGAGTTTTGCTTGTAGTCAATACAAAATTTGTTCCTTTAAATTTATTTTTGGAGTTTAATACTGTTGGGCCCCTCGTATGGTTGTCAGGATGTCTGCATGGCCACGCCCAAGATCTTCCTTGAATATGTTCAGACGATTTGGTAATCTTGTCAATCACATACAACGAGAAATAGAATTGTTAATTAAGGAATGACCTTGATCCGTATCCGTATTAACGTAGTATTAGAAACAAAAGGATGATAATAATGAGAAATCATTAAAAGGTTTTCCAAGAGCCTTACTCGATTCGTACTAAGAGGCATCGGCGTGTTGCAAGACGCTAACCGAATGTGATCACATCTATTATGATATGTCTAAGTGGGAGCTGTTAGTTTTATAGACGATAAAATAATAGATGTGTGTTAGGATCGAACTCGAGATCATGAGATTGCACACTTTATGTATGAAAGTTAAAGATTAATAATTATTTATAAATGTTATATTAATTATTAATTAAACATAAACACTTAACGATCGTTAACATTTAACGGAAAAGGCTAACGACCGTTAGACGAAGAAAAGGAAAGTTTTTATGTGTGAATAATTGGAAGGACTAGAAGGTTCCGGATACCCTTTATGGGCTCCAAACTGATCGGCAAAGGGAGGGTTCTCCACCTCCTTTGTGCCTTGAGCTCCAAGTTATTAACATTATATAAACAAACCCAAGGATCATTGTTTCTCATCTCTTGTACACATAGTTCTTGGTGTTTTTTTCTTTCTTTTCTCTCTTGCAAAAATCGACCCACCTTTGTCCCTAAAGGAGTCAAATTTTTTGAAGCTAAAAGTGTTTTTGTTTATTCATTACTTGCATAACTTTAATTTGTTTTAGTACGTGTACAAGAACGTGAATCAAACACACTATTGTTTGATTCTTGGATTGAATAACAAAAAGGTAAGGGGTTATTCTTATAATCCACATAAACCCTAATTAGGGTTCTTAATCTTGATTTGAAGAATAGCTCTAATTAATTCTTGTTCGGGCTAGAATCACTACGGTACGTTTGTTTACTCTTGGTTAATTAATTATGCATTATATGATCCTAATTGCTTCCGCTATGATTACTTGATGCTTTTATTTATATATGTATGACATGAGTATAAAATTCCAACAGATACCTGCATGGCTTTTAGTTTGGCTATTTGCCTTTCGTAAGCCTCTATTGCTAGTAGATTTCTTGCTGTCTCAACTTCTTTGATTGCCTCCAAATGCTTCTCTTTCTCTTCAGCAGCAATTTTCCGGAACTTCTCGTCACGTTCTACAGCAGAATTAATTCTTTTGGCGTCTTCGATGCTATCAAATGATAACATTTGAACCTGTACATAGTAACATGTTTCATTGAAATTTGTTTTGAATTGTGAAAAAAATATAAGATCCATTCCAGCCTCAAAAGAGTGATACAAATTTAGAAATTGCGGACAAAAAAGCACTCAATATAACGCTGTCAGCCTACCCAACATCCCCACCCATTTTGTCCACTATATGGAAACTATAAGAATAAAGAATGACGCCTGACCTTGGTTTGTGTATTGACCAGCTCCTCACAAGCCTGATTGTACATATTGACAGCATCTCGTAACTCAAGTCTTAGGTTTTCTAATTCAGTTTGCAAATTTGACTGCAAAAAAATGTCTGCACATGTTAGGATTACAGATAAACTTGAATACAAACTGTAGCCATTTATCAATTACCTGATCTGAACATGTCGAAGACACTGAACTTCTACACACATTACCCTCATCTTTTTCCAGCAACCCAATATCACCATCTACACACCTACTTCTTTTAGGACTTTCATCAAATATTTGACACACACCAACACTACCATCTTCTTTAACCACTCATGTACCATCTGTTAAACTCAATGGCTTTGATAACTCACCTGTAAACTCCTCTGATGAATATTTCTCATCTAAACATATTCAAGAAAGTACTATAACTCTCATCTAAAAATTATCATCCTCTAATTTGTTGGAATGTCTCTAGAAGCTCATGCTTGGAGCCCTGGACTAATCAGTCAAAGGAGAGAAACCAAGTATCATTCATTCGATTTGTGTTTTGTGGTGACGCATGGATAGCAGCAAACAAAGAATAAGGGAACATTCCATTTGACAATAGTTAAGTTTTTTTGTTGGAGGTTACTGCAAATTAAACAAATTCTTTAATTAGAGCTTTTATTATATAAAAAACAATTTGGGTTTGAATTTGGGGATTGGGTTTATGGAGGTGATGATGGATATATGCTGAAAGTGATTAGGCTCACTATCAGATTTGGTTAATTGTTGATGAATGTTGAATGAATGTGGGTGATGAGAGGTCACCGTGTTTTTTTTAAGTTACACTTTTTGCTTACAATTATGAAAAATAGCATTGAGGCCCATGTGTATTTTCAATTTATTTATACAAAAAACGTTTTTAAAGATTTTTTAGGCAAATTAGGAAATAATTAGGTTTAATTATTTTTCATAATCCAAAATTAAAAATTAAAAAATTATTACTTAATAAAGTATGATTTGATTTTAAAAAGTCCCCACTAGGGGTTTTGTTTTATTAGAAAAAAGATTATAAAACCTATAAAATGAATAGGATCATTTATATTTTACACAGTCCTTACATGTATAAATGGTGGATGATAATTATATAAACAGAAAGACTATCAAGTTGAGGTCCTTTTTAAATGCGTTAAGCTTTAAACATGCGTTTGACAAAATGTATATAGTGTATTATAAGACAACATAATAAATTTCACAATTGATTTTGTGGTTTAATTATTGATGAAAAATAAAATTTTGATTGAGGTTTTACCTCGGTGAAAGGCCAAGGAAGAAGTGAGTAGAAAATTTAACTTTCTTACGCGTATGTCAATTTGCCCGTTGCATTTAGTTTTAACAAGTAAAAATGTAAAGTCATTATCACTTAAAACTAACTTGTTAATCCAATTGTATGTGACTAATGCGGAATTTTTTGCTCGCACGTTGTGGCGGGTTCCAAAACATTTGTTTTGTAGCTACGAGCTAAACCTTTAACAAAAAATGTTTTTTCAATAAAGTGTTAAAAAAATAACAAAGATCTAAAAGAGTTTAAAAATATAGAGTTTAATAGATTTAGATGTTAATTTATAATTAAGATGAACTTTAGGGGCGTTAAAATATAAGGTTGTACGGTTGAAAAAATGTTTATTTTTTAATTGCTAAAATAAAGTTTAACAATTCGTAAAAATGTGTTAACAATAATAAGAAAATGATGTAAAAGGAGGGGAAATATAAAGTTTAGTGGGTTTAAGGGTTAGCTTGGTATATTACTAAACTAAAAAGAAAGAGAAAGATAGACTTTAATGAGCCTATGGGCTAATTTATTAAAATATTGAACTCGAAAGGGTGTTAAAATATAAAATATTGAATTTAGGAGTCAATTTAATTATTTCTTGAACTTTTAAGAGGTGTTTTGGATGTCTCCCAAATGTTACTATCAATGAACAGGAACATTTGGATGACAAATGTTATATAGCAAAATTTNAGTAGCAAACAAAGAATAAGGGAACATTCCATTTGACAATAGTTAAGTTTTTTGTTGGAGGTTACTGCAAATTAAACAAATTCTTTAATTAGAGCATTTAATATATAAAAAAAAATTTGGGTTTGAATTTGGGGATTGGGTTTATGGAGGTGATGATGGATATATGCTGAAAGTGATTAGGCTCACTATCAGATTTGGTTAATTGTTGATGAATGTTGAATGAATGTGGGTGATGAGAGGTCACCGTGTTTTTTTTAAGTTACACTTTTTGCTTACAATTATGAAAAATAGCATTGAGGCCCATGTGTATTTTTAGTTTATTTATACAAAAAACGTTTTTAAAGATTTTTTAGGCAAATTAGGAAATAATTAGGTTTAACAAGGAAATTGGCACCCGCCGCGTTGCGGCGGGGCTTCTCGTTATGAGATCGCGGTATGTTTTTTTGCCGACACATGTTGTATTTGTTTGGAATAAATGTTGTGTTAAAGCTATATTTGTAGTTGTCGTACGACGTGCTTTTTGGAATGAATGTTGTGTCGGGCACCAGTATGTAACTTATTTTTATAAAAGCGCACTTATGTCAAAAGTATATTAATATTAAATTAGGTTTGTTTATAATGTAGAGGCGTTTATAGCGGTATAAATCGTTAAATATTTGTTCTGTATTTGATAAATAAACTTGGCTATATAAACATAAGAATTATGTATATACTTTTATAGAGCTATACGTCCTTGTCCTTTATAATTTTAAAAAAAAGTTAGGACAATTTTTAAAGTTATTTGATAAGTTAAGGGTGCATTTTGAAAGTTCTTTTATTTAAAAGCTATATATATAATAAATTTTAACATTTTTTTTATAAAACTGTACGTACGTCAAAAGCATATCAATATTGGACTTGTTTTGTTCGTTATCGAGAGGCCTTTTTGCCAGTATTTTTTTTATTCAAGAAAGCGCTGGATATCTGTTAGATATTTGGCAAATAAAGTTTGTTATATAAAAAAATTGTAAATATTAAAAAGTTAAGGGTGTATTTTGTAAGTTTTATTTTTTTACTATTAATAGTAATATTTTACTATTCGTATCTCTAAATTAGAGTAAACAAACAGAGGTTGATGGACTACTTGCTGGACCAATTGGACCCCATTAATGGGCTAAATGATTTTGAGAATATTTAATTGTGTCGGTGTGCCTCAACACTTTTAGTGGTATATAGGAATTATTTTTCATAATCCAAAATTAAAAATTAAAAAATTATTACTTAATAAAGTATGATTTGATTTTAAAAAGTTCCCACTAGGGGTTTTGTTTTATTAGAAAAAAGATTATATAACCTATAAAATGAATAGGATCATTTATATTTTACACGGTCCTTACATGTATAAAAGGTGGATGATAATTATATAAACAGAAAGACTACCAAGTTGAGGTCCTTTTTAAATAAGTTAAGCTTTAAACATGCGTTTGACAAAATGTATATAGTGTAATATAGTACAACATAATAAATTTCACAATTGATTTTGTGGTTTAATTATTGATGAAAAATAAAATTTTGATTGAGGTTTTACCTCGGGTGAAAGGCCAAGGAAGAAGTGAGTAGAAAATTTAACTTTCTTACGCGTATGTCAATTTGCCCGTTGCATTTAGTTTTGACAAGTAAAAATGTAAAGTCATTATCACTTAAAACTAACTTGTTAATCCAATTGTATGTGACTAATGCGGAATTTTTTGCTCGCACGTGGCGGGTGCAAAACATTTGGTTTGTAGCTACGAGCTAAACCTTTAACAAAAAATGTTTTTTTAATAAAGTGTTAAAAAAATAACAAAGATCTAAAAGAGTTTAAAAATATAGAGTTTAATAGATTTAGATGTTAATTTATAATTAAGATGAACTTTAGGGGTGTTAAAATATAAGGTTGTACGGTTGAAAAAATGTTTATTTTTTAATTGCTAAAATAAAGTTTAACAATTCGTAAAAATGTGTTAACAATAATAAGAAAATGATGTAAAAGGAGGGGAAATATAAAGAGTAGTTGGTTTAAAGGTTAGCTTGGTATATTACTAAACTAAAAAGAAAGAGAAAGATAGACTTTAATGAGCCTATGGGCTAATTTGTTAAAATATTGAACTCGAAAGGGTGTTAAAATATAAAATATTGAATTTAGGAGTCAATTTAATTATTTCTTGAACTTTTAAGAGGTGTTTTGGATGTCTCCCAAATGTTACTATTAATGAACAGGAACATTTGGATGACAAATGTTATATAGCAAAATTCGTTTTAAAAAAATTATGTTATGTATTAAAAAACCGATTAATTAATAGTCAATATTTTATTAATTAGCTTGCTCAATACCTTGCACGTAAACACCCTGATTCTTGTAATAAACACATGAAAAACATAAAGAGACAGTAATATAGTTATCATATAACTTGGACCACCATAACCACAACACTCACAACATATTATAAAGCACATTCAATAATGGTTGCCGGGATATGGGATTCCGGTGAAGACACTAATTTCCCATGGTTTAGCGGAATAAAGTTGTGGTATTAAAATGGCTAACATGGGACGGAGAAGATAACAATGAGTGTTGTTGATGCCAAAGAAGATGAGTGTCTTTTTTTTCTCATGTGCTTATGAGTGGTATAGGGTATTTGGGTGTAAGGTATTAAGCTAACTAATTAATAAAATACTAATTATCAATTAATTGGTTTTTTAGTAAATATAATAGGAAGATTAGCGAGTTAGCAACATACAATAAAAATAAATAAAAGTTTTATAAATATTATAAAATTTTATGACAAGTTGAACACATCTGCAAATTGCAAATGATTATCCCAAATGTAACATACCATATCGTGAAAATCACTAATTTTGATCTTGCTATAAACATGTTCATTTATAAGTAATTTTCTGAAAGGTAGAGTTTAGGCCTTTAGGGTATAAAACAACAATGTGCTTTCATAACATTAATTTTGTGTATTGAATTAAAAGGTGTTTCACTTTTTGTACCGAACTTTAAATTTTGCTTCAAGCTGAGCTTTTTATTACATACTGTAAGCCTAATGTTACAACCTTTCAAAAAGCTACTTGATATTGAATTCTAGGTGTGTACACAAAATTGGTGGAGGTTTGACCTCAATAAAGCTTGTATTATTAGTATGATTATGACAGAGCTTGTGATCTTTCATGTTACCCTTTATTAGAATGACTAAATTATAAATTATCTATTGTGAGAACTCTATTCGCGCAAATTTTGAAAGTTTGGTAATTGGTCATGACAGAGTTAGGCTAGTGTTTATGATTTGATTGAATTTGGTCTTGCTTTGAGATCCCGATAATTAGATTTAGGAAGTGAAATGCGTATGTTTGCTTGAGGAAAAGTAAAGTTCGGGCCCAAAATGCCCTAATTTTCAAGGCATTATATAACTGTTTTTATACAGTTTTTAGCTTGTTTTTCCTCGTTTACTTGCCTAAATGTTGATAAATGCATGTTGTTGGTGATTCTAGACTTCAAAGTGAAGATACGCTCAAAATTGCCTAAAATTCGGAAGAAATGAAGATTTTACACTTTTAGGCGCAAGGCATGACACCTTCTGGGTTATACTTGACAACCACTTACAAGGCGATGACCACCAAAGAGTTGGTTATTTGCATGAGAGATCAGAAGCCATCACACGTTTCCTTGATGCCATCACACCTAGAAAATATGAGAAAGACGTCGTCTTAAAATGAATTCGACATTGTCGCCCTCGAGCACGACGTCGTCCAAGACTGACATAAAACCCTAATCAACTGACGTTGTTTGGGTACCCCCCCCCCCACGCCGTCTGATCCCTCAAATATAAATGTACGACCCTAGGGGTTTTCATTATTCTGAAGCAACTTTCGGGGGTTAGGGTTTAGAGGCGATTTTCTGCAGCCATTGTTGAAGGTTTTTAATACATTCTCTTGTCTTGTAATCAAGTGAAACACTAGATGATCACAATGTTAACACTTGTTATTAAATACAATTATTTATTTGATTAATTATGTCTCCTTTTATCATTTTTTTTTCTTTGTTTATGAGTATAATCATCACTAATACGCTCGGCTAAATTTGTTAGTTACTACTTAGGATGCATGAAACATAGATTAGGATGAATTAACAACTTGTGACACCTTGATTTATGCGAGTAACTGTATTTTACTGTATGGTTCGTTATCAATGCTGAAAGCATGATTTGTTGCTTTAAAAAGTTTATGACCATTATTCTTTGCAATTAAATCATTTATCTGGCACCTAGATCTAACCCATATCTAGGGAATCAAATCAGTACAACACTTATAAAGTTAATAAACCAGATATATCCGACCCAAATTTGCTTTAAACTAAGTTTGACTATTGATCGTTTAGCGAACCTAAGCTATTTGTGACACCTGTGGTAGCAATTGCATTTCTATGTTAGTACTTGTGCTAGGATATCCTCCCTCGAGCGCCCGAGATTTGGTTTATTTGAACATGCATTGTTTATTACAAGTTAAGTTGATCTAACCCTTGCCTTAATTTACCCATAGGTGGCGTTCTTTGATTAACCAAGTCAAGATCTCCATAGTTAAGTTAGTACTCCCATGCTTGCATTAGATTAAGTTGTTGTTAGTTTATCCAAAACCTAGATGAATTGTCCCTAAGTACTTTCCCCATCCCCCTAATTGTCATCTCACTTTGTTTTATTGCATTTCATTCATGTTTTCGTTATCAAACCAATCCAAAACCCTGATAATTTACTTGCTTTTCATAAAAATATAAAGATACCACCCATCCTATAGAGCACTAGGAAGCCGCCTTCACCTCATCCCCGTCATTACCCTAGAGAACGAACTTCTGCCGGATATTTGCCTATACAATGATTAGGTACATGCACTGCCTAGAGGTTGACAGCTTTACCTCATCAAGTTTTTGGCACCGCTGCCAGAGAATAGCCCAAGTTGTGGAGCCGTCTTCTTGTTTGGCCTTGCTTCTTTGAGATCGTCATCTCAAGAAGTTCTGTGTTAGTTTTTCATTTTATTAGGTTTATTTTTTCATTTTCTTTCTTTTTAATCTGTTTGTATCGAGTCAAATCATGGGTGACGTTTTTAATCCCATCCATACTCTACGTGAGTACTCCATTCTTAGCTTGGACGGGTATCAAAATCTCATTCTTGTCCCTGCTATCCAAGGCAATGCCTATCTCAGAACCTACACCAACCGGTTGGTGCAAAATGGTTGTTCATACCACGAACTTTGGTCTGAGGATCCAAAAAAAAACCTCGGTACTTTCTTGCAAATCGCCGATTCAGTCAACCTTGAGGGAACCACAAGAGAAGTGAACCATCTACTTCTATTTTGTTTTACACTCCATGATCGGGCAAGTGATTGGCTCGAACGCATTCTCAAACGGTTTTATTACCACTTTCGAAGACCTCGCAAGGAAATTACTTGCCTAATTCTTTCCACCCGGGAGAACTTCTAAGCTTCATTCTTTATGATGCTTGGAACCTTTTTAAGGATCTTTTGAAAAAGGTCTCACACCACGGTCTTGAGCTATGGTTTCAGGTCAAAACATTCGATGAGTATGTGAACTATATGACACACAAATCTATCAATCATGCGACTAGTGGGAAATTAAGTAGGAAAAGTGCTCAAGAATCATGGGACATCATAAAGGACTCAGCCCTCTACGATCATGAGATATGGGAAGACTCGCATGAGCATGTGGGAAGACCGGTGCATTCTGTGTCTACCACCTCTGATCGACGTATGGTCGAACTCAAAGATCAGGTAAGACACCTGATGAAATCTCATGAACTTATCACTCATCCCGCTCAAGTCAAAAAGTGTATCTCTTAATAGCCATTGGTGTAATGACCCTTAAGCAAGTGAAGGTTGCACTGTGTATGTTGATTTTGAGCAAGCGTATTATGCAAATGAGCGTGCAGATACTAACAATGAGAGGTTTAAAACAACAATGTACTTTTCCTCGACGCCATTACACCTGGGAAATATGAGGAAGATGTCGTCTCAAAGATGAATCTGACACCATCGTACTTGAGCATGATGTTGTCCAAGAGTACACCTGACGCGGTCTTGTACATTGCTGCAGAATCGACATAAAACCGTAATCGACCCCACACACTGTCTGACCTCCTCAAATCTATATATACGAGCCTAGGGTTTTCATTATTATGATGCAAATTTCGGGAGTTAGGGTTTAGAGACGATTTCTTCAGCCATTATTGAAGGTTTTTCTTACATTTTCTTGTTTTGTAATCAAGTGAAACACTAGGTGATCATCTTGTTAACATTTGTTATTCAATACAATTATCTGTTTGATTAATTATATCTTCTTTTATAATGTTTGCTTTGTTTATGCGTCTGATCATCACTAATATGCTTGGCTAAAAATTTTAGTAAATGCTTAGTATGCATGAAACCTAGATTACGATGAATTTACAATTTGTGACACCTTGATTTATGCAAGTAACTGTGTTTTACTATTCGGTTCATTATCAATGTTGAATGCATAATTTATTGCTTTAAAAAGTTTTTGACCATTATACTTTGTAATTAAATCATTTATCTCACACCTAGATTTAACCCATATCAAGGGAATAAAATCAGTAAGATACTTATAAATTTAATAAATCATATATATCCAATTAACACGGTCTGCTTTAAACTATGTTTGACTATTAATTATTTAACGAACCTAAGCTAGTTGTGACACTCGTGTTAGCAATTGCATGTCTAGGTTAGTTCTCGTCCTAGGATATCCTACGTCAAACGCCCGAGATTTGATTTATTTGAATTGAGAACTGTGTTTATTACATGTGTAGTTTATGCTAGGTTAAGTTGAACGAGCCCTTGCCTTAATCTACCCATATGTGATGTTATTAACCAATTCAAGATCACCATAGTTAAGTTAGTTCCCCGTGCTTGCATTAAATTAATTTGTTGTTAGTTTGTCTGAAACCTAGGTGGATTGTCCCTAAGTTGCTGCCCCTATCCCCCTGATTGTCATCTCTCTTTATTTTATTGCATTTCATTTATGTTTTCATTATCAAATCAGACTTAGGATCAAATGAGAAGGATGAGAAATAATTATAACCACATATTAGAGATGCATCGACTTGAACTAGATGCATCCCTAATCTTTTAGATGCACCCTAATATATTTTCTAGCTAAAAATTAGATGCATATACATATATTAAATGCATTTTAGCAAGTTAGGAAAATCCTATGTATTTTTTGTCTTGTGCGGGTCAAATTTGTTGCAAGTACTACTTTGCATCGTTTTCACTTCAAAATTACTTTTGAAACTAATTGGGATGCATCTAAATTAATAGAGATGCATCTAATTCAAGTCGACGCATCTCGAATATGTGGTTATAGTTATTTCTCATCCTTCTCATTATAAGTTTTCTTCTCACTAGATCCTTACTCTATCAAACCAATCCAAAACCATGAGAATTTACCTGCTTTTCATTGGATATAAATACCAAATATAACCCCATCTCATAGAGCATTAGGAAGCCACCTTCACATCCTCCGGGTATTCATCTATACTACTCTGCAACGATTAGGACACTACATAAAGGTTGAAATACTCTTATTAAAAATTTATAAAATATATAGAATTTCAATCTCGTGTAAATAAATAAAGTTTTTATATTCCATTGCAACACGCAAGCTAGCAAAAACCAGTTAGTTAACAAGCTTAAAGGCAAACCTAAAGGATGTTTGTTCAAGTTTACTATTGAGCTTATTCGATTTCGGCTTATATGTCATAAGTTCAACTTTTTTGACTTATTTTTAAGCTTTTGAGCTTAAATAAACTTAATACTCATATTATATGACAAACTTAATAAACCTCTATATTTAAAAATAAGAATAAAAAAATTAAACAAACACCTATTAAGGCTAATGGAGTATGTGATACCGCGTTGTCCCTCATTTTCTTTCTCCAAAAAATGCACCATCTACTAACACCATATCACAGTAACACGTTTCTCCCTCTTTTGTGAGATTTTGGCTATGTTGAAAGCCTAAGTTATGTAGAGAAAAGAAATAATTTGTGTGTGTGAGTATACTGACGCTGAGTCAACGATGATTATGTTGGTCATTGTTACAACATGTCTAAGACTAAAGGTAATGGTCATTACCCAATCACTTTACACATCAGCGCTATTTCGACTTTCTCTCTCCTCTCATCCTCTTTCACCCATTTTGGTCACCTTCCTATCTCCTTTCATTAAAATACTCTCTTTATACAAATATATCACACTAAATACCATCACACATTCACAAACCAAATAAAACGCATTAAAACAAAAAAGGGGTCCGCATTTTTTCAATATACGAAAGGTGAGCCACTCACCTTTCGTTTCTCTTTAGTGAGTGTTCACTTGGTGACCAGAACGAGAATGAACGGTAAGGCTTGCCTCACTTGGCGAGTGGTCACACCGGGTCCGCCGGGCCTTATATTTCATAAAACTTTTTGAAAACGAATAAAGTAATCTAGAATAACATTGACAGGAACACAAAACAAAGGGACCCGAAGAGAAAAACTGAAAACAAATATATTTCAAAATCATCCCCAATTTCACACACACACACACACACGTACACGCGAGAGTACAATCTACAAAAGCCCTAATTCTTAAACCCCAAATCTTGATTTTGATCTCCAAATGTTGGAAGAAGAAGAGCTACAAAACCCAAACCCTCTGCCACCTGGCACTGATTCACCTACAAACCAACATGTAATTCACCTATTTTACTGGCGTTTTATTTATTTATTTATTTATTTAATAATGTTTAATATCTGCATGTTGTTTAGTAGTGCAATGTTGTTATTTAAGATACTGTATGATGATAGAATTATAGTTTTTGTGAATAAATTTTAGTTTCTTGAATTTATCTGATGATTTTTATAGGAGGCTTATTATGAGGTTATGTTAATTTGGAAAAGCTATTAAGCCAACTTCTTTTTTTTTTTTTTTCTTTTTTTTTTTTTTTTAATCACATTCGCCAAACGTTGCAAGCCTGCTATTTAAGTTAACAAAAACACCCCCTAATGTGTAATAGTATTCAAATGAGATTGAGATGTATGTTGTTTGATATATATGAGACTATGAAGTATTTTTATTTTTTCATATGCTAGACATAGGGGGTGTTTGTTTATTTCCCGGCTTATGAGGTTATTTTGTTCGGTTGTTTTTCATGAACATATTCATTGCGGCTTATTTTCATGGGCTAAGTTATAATAAGCTCATAGCTAAGAAAAAAGCCGGAAATAAAGGGCTTATTAAAAGTTAGCTGAATAAAATAAGCTCGTAAGCCCAAAAATAAGCTTAATAAGGGGCTTATTAGCTTATATGATTTCGGCTTATATTTCATAAGCCCGTTTATTTGGGTTATTTTCAGCTCTTTTTTTCTGTTAGTAACTTATTTTTTCATCTTCAAAACATATTAACATCATAAGTTCATAAAAGTGTTGGACCACTTTGACCCTGTTTTCAAAGTGAGCGTGTCCTGTTGCAAATTCAGAACTTCTTAAGTGGTGGACCACTTTGTTTGGTAACCGGTGAGAGAGTAGCATGCTATAGGCAACTTGAGTTCTAGGGATGTAAATGTGAAATAAGAACACGTTCTAGAAGTTGACTGTAAGCAACTAAGTATAAGAAGTGTGAAATTGCATGTGTTGAGTAAAATTAACTTGGTAGTGGTAAATGAAAAACGGAGGAAAATATAGAGTATGATTTTTTATAGTTATGGTATTTAAGGAAATGTTAGATTCAGGACATGGTTGTTGCTATGATGAAGAAATTTTTTTAGAACAACGAGATAAAAATCATGTAAACTAAGCTAATGGTTGCAAGGTTGTTTTTACTCTTATTATTGCGTATAGTATAACGAGAAGCATTAGTATAAGGTAATGTTCATGGTCATTTAGTTGGATATGATAGTAAAAAATGGGAAAGAGGATAAAAACTTATGATTTGATGGTTGTAAATTCTTACTTTAGCAAATGTTACTTAAAGATAGTACACTTTCGAAATGACTTTATATGTGGCAGGTTGTGCATATCGATAGTTGTGCGGACATTAATATGCACACACTTGTGCGTTGATTTTAATCTCGTCTAGTAATGTGTATAAACTTGTTGAAACAAAACACCTACAGTCAAGAATTACTACTCAAATTAGCATGAGAACGCAATCGAACTTTCATTTTTTTTCTTCTGAATTGAATATATAGCAATTGGGGCATTGCTCTAGCGGTATCACTCCCCCACCGCAAACGTCTAGTTGACCGGTCAAGGAGGGCTTTGGATAAATTGGATGTATAATCATGTTTAATTTTCATATATCAGTGTATCATTAATCTGTTTGATATCCGTTTTGGGAATGTCAAATCATGGTTTTATATTTCCAATTTTCCCTTCCTCAACCTTCTATTCCTAGTCATGTACTCGTGTGTTTTAAACTTTTTGTTTAATTTGGATAGTCTAACGTTTGGGTTTCACGATATTCAAAAAATGAAACAAATATTGATACCAATCTTATTTTTTATTTTCAGTCTTTTTTTTTGGTTGAATGCAAATGTAATAGTTTGACGTATTCAGGCTGGTGGAACTATGAGCGAGACTAAATCCACGGTCATGCATTCTGCTGGTAACTCTGATGTTGTGGCTTCTCACGTGGTGAATGATGTGATAGCGACAACAATGTTGCCAAACGTTGCAGTCCCAAGTGCAATTACTGAACCAAAAATGTCATCACCAAAACCAGTTGTTGCAGTTGGAAGTGAGACTTTACTAGGAGAGGTGGATAATAAGAATCAGGAGTTATTGGAAAGTGGCGACATTTGCAATATGATGTGCAGTAATCAAGATGAGTTTATGGAGCATGTTGCAGTCCCAAGTGCAATTACTGAACCAAAAATGTCACCACCAAAACCAGTTGTTGCAGTTGCAAGTGAAACTTTAGTAGGAGAGTTGGATAATAAGAATCAGGAGTTATTGGAAAGTGGCGACATTTGCAATATGATGTGCAGTAATCAAGATGAGTTTACGGAGCATGTTGCAGTCCCAAGTGCAATTACTGAACCAAAAATGTCATCACCAAAACCAGTTGTTGCAGTTGGAAGTGAGACTTTACTAGGAGAGGTGGATAATAAGAATCAGGAGTTATTGGAAAGTGGCGACATTTGCAATATGATGTGCAGTAATCAAGATGAGTTTATGGAGCATGTTGCAGTCCCAAGTGCAATTACTGAACCAAAAATGTCACCACCAAAACCAGTTGTTGCAGTTGCAAGTGAAACTTTAGTAGGAGAGTTGGATAATAAGAATCAGGAGTTATTGGAAAGTGGCGACATTTGCAATATGATGTGCAGTAATCAAGATGAGTTTACGGAGCATGTTGCAGTCCCAAGTGCAATTACTGAACCAAAAATGTCACCACCAAAACCAGTTGTTGCAGTTGCAAGTGAAACTTTAGTAGGAGAGTTGGATAATAAGAATCAGGAGTTATTGGAAAGTGGCGACATTTGCAATATGATGTGCAGTAATCAAGATGAGTTTACGGAGCATGTTGCAGTCCCAAGTGCAATTACTGAACCAAAAATGTCACCAACAAAACCAGTTATTGCAGTTGCAAGTGAAACTTTAGTAGGAGAGTTGGATGATAAGAATCAGGAGTTATTGGAAAGTGGGGACATTTGGAATATGATGTGCAGTAATCAAGATGAGTTTATGGAGCATGTTGCAGTTCCAAGTGCAATTACTGAACCAAAAATGTCACCACCAAAACCAGTTGTTGCAGTTGCTAGTGAAACTTTAGTAGGAGAGTTGGATGATAATAAGAATCAGGGGTTATTGGAAAGTGGCGACATTTGCAATATGATGTGCAGTAATCAAGATGAGTTTATGGAGCATGTTGCTAGTGAAAAGCATTCTGCAAAGGTAAATTGTTTAAGATTACAGTCTTGTGCTTTGAAGACCTGCTTGTTATAAACCTTGATTGATAAATCCGTGATGATTCCATGTTTTTTTGTTTCACTTTTTGATGCTTTGATTGGATTATTTTCTTGTAGCATTTTTTATTTATTTATTTTTTTTTCCTACATTTTGTTTACTCTCTTGCAAATTAACATTGGAGTCTTGTATAACCATTTTCAACTTGAAATAAACAATTAAACATAAATAGTAGAAGTGACAAGGTTCGACCAGTTTACTTATGGATTAGCTGATTTGGTCTGTGTCATATGTCAAATGGGTGAAATCAGGAAAAATCTAGCTAAAAAGGGACAGGGCAAATGTATCAAGATGGTCACATGGGTTGAAAATCGCCTAAGTTTATTTTTCATTCTACAACCTAGTAGTAATTGATTCATGAAAGGATTTAGATTATCAATTTAAACTTTATAATTGCTTATAAAATGTGTATGTATGTGGGTCAAATTGACCCTCATCAACTCTTGAAAATTCAGTTTATGTGGTTTTTATAACCTTTTGAGCAAATTGTGCAGCTTGCAGATACAAATGGGCTCAAAAACGCCACATCAGAGTGCGGTTCCAAAAGCAGTTCAGTAACGAAACCCGCCACGTTCCAGTGTGAAGTCTGCAAAATCCGTTGCAACAGCAACGAAAACCTTAATAGCCACTTCTCGGGGAAGAAACACCTGAAAAAACTTAAACAATCAGAGGAAATTCCAGATCCGTCCTTGACCCCTGTTGTTTCACTGGACCAACCAGAATCCTCTGAGGGTAAAACTGTCGAGTTACATCAAGGTAAGCCTTTGTCGTGTGATCTTTGTGGGATTGCTTGCAATTCTTACGATATGCTCAAAAAACACATTTCGGGGAAGCAACATCAGAAGAACTTGGAGAAATCCTTAAAACCAATTGGACCGAACCTTGCCCCCGCTATGGAACCTGTAGCAACTGCACAAGGGATGATTGGACCGTTTCAAGACGAGGGCAAAATGGTCGAAGGAGATGGAAGTAACAGTAAAGCAAAGAGAAAAAGACGTCATGAGGATGTGGAGAAAAAGAAGCAGAAGCTTTTGCAAGGAGGTGCATCAAATGCTTTAAGTAGGTGTACCTTGTGCAATGTTGTTTGTACCAGCTCGGATGGGTTGATATCTCATTTTGCTGGTAAAAAGCATCTTAAATTGGCTTTGAAGCAAGCAGAAACTCAATCCACCTGATCAAGAAAATTCTGGTCGCTTTTGTCCAGTTTCTTCAAGTTTGTACCTGTTAGTTTGTGCTGCTTTCAGAGTACAACTATTTGGTAATCTCTAGTAGCGTAGTGAAATCTAATTGGGTTAGCGTAGTTCTGACTTGGAACCTTATATAAATCATTGAACTCAAGATGAATCATCTCACAACTTGGGAAACTTTGGAAGTAAAAAAAGAAAAACGGTTTATATCAGTGATTGTGAGCTTAATGGTGTGATAACATTTTAGTTACAAAACGCAAGCATATCAGTACTTACAACTCTCTTTTATATGTTCGAATCATATTTCAAAATCATCATCAGAGTTGCCGTATAAACTCAGAAAATGGATAGTAAAAAACTACTGAGAGTCTTCATGTGCCACAAAAGTTATACTGTATATGCTTGTTAATTTGTTATGCTTTCGTTGATAAGAGTTATAAGGGGAAAAATGAAATGATAGGTTACCTTTCATTTGTATGTTACATTCCTTTTTATCACTCTATGAATGAATGCTGATATATAAATTGGCTAAGCCATCAACAAGGGCCAAAGTGATGACATTCAGTATATTTTGTAGTATCAGTGGCCAGGAAGACACTCTCATGTATGTCCGTATTTTAAACTAGCAAGTTAAATACAGGATTACACAAATTTTACTGAGTTTGAACTTTGAAGCATCAGATAGTGCTCAATTTTTTTGTATTTCCACTATTTTGCATCTATATTTTCTTGAACAATAATAAGTAACAAATCTACATATGCCTAAACTAGCTTGGTATGCACGCAAAGCTGTGATGAATTAGTTGCGCACTAAATTGTTACTTTTATTGATTTATGCAGGAATCAGCGATTTTCATAGAAAAGACATAGTAACGCGTCACACTTTTTTCCGGCATACGACTTATTAATGCAAACGTTTAACTTTAGTTGTAACATGTCATCGTCGAAAGATCTTGTAAATTATTATTGTGAAGAAAAATCTAATGAGTGAAACGAACAAATCTATATCCATATCTAATATCTTCTCTATCTTTACTATGTGCATCTTTTTTCTTCAAACTTGAAATTTAAATTAATGTAAGCTTGCTTATATTACCATTAACCATCCTTTAAATTTAATACGGAGTAATTATTTAAGAATTTGACAACTTAAATTATGTCTTTTCTTGATTAATTTCAAACTTGACAACTTTACAAAAACACACATTATATTTATTTCAAATAATATACGCTTTGCATTCAGGGGCGAAACTACATATTGTTTAGGGAGTGGCGGTGCCCTCCATGCTTCGCCCAAAAATATCAATTTTTAGTGTAAAATTTTTTCTTTTAGAACCATTTTATTAAAGTGCACCCCACCATAAAATCAAATTGCCCTTACCTTAAAGTCAAAAAATGTAAAAACCTTAGATATCTATTTTAATCTTAAAAAAATATCAGTTTTTAGTGTATAAAAAAATATATATGACATTTTTATTAAAGTGCATCACAAATAAGATCCTAAGTCCGCCACTGTTTGCATTAGGGGTCGAACAAGAATCACAATTTCACAAGTATAATTATTCGCCTCTATACCCCGTCGTTTTGCGCGAGTATTCATCTGATATCTATTTATACTAAAAGTTGAGTTCATTCAATGTAAGTATTAATGATTATTATTATTATTATTATTATTATTTTTTGGGTAAATGGCACCACCTGGTAAATTAAATATTAATGATTATTTGACACATGTAATAAATCTTTCTATCTATATCTAAAAGTTAGAGTTTCATTAAATGTAAGTGTTAGTTTCATTCAAATTATGTAAGTATTAATGATTATCTGACACATATATGAAAATAAAATAAAATAAAATAAAATAAAATAATATAGCATAATATAATATAATATAATATAACATAATATAATATAATATAATATCTTTTTAAAAGTTAAGTTTCATTCAATGTAAGTATTAATGGTTATTTAACACATAAATAATAAATATATAAATATATAAATATAAATCTTAAAAGTTGACTTTTATTTAATAAATGTAAGTATTAATGGTTATTTGACACATAAAATAAAATAATATGATATAATGTAATATAATTCAATACAATATAATATAATAATGAATGTGATAAATGCATTTGATATAATGTGATATATTATGAAACACGTCTTGAAGATAAATTTATACAATTCTTTAATAAAATATTATGAAATGTAAATCGATACGAAATATATATTAAAATCACTAACGATAGTAATTGTGTCTCATAAATTACGTGAAACTTAGTAATAAACCACGTTGAACGTTTATACTATAGATAAGATCGTCCATAAAACCGTCCATAAGACAAGACAATAAGTTGCAAATTTTCTAATCATTTTAATTTAAGATTTTTATACTGATAATTATATAAATATTTAATTACAAAATAATATTTTAAAGATTGGATGATCATTACACATATGCATTACTATAGACTTGTATAGGTACAAATTTGCATTTATATTGTTTTAACTTAAGTTTTAATGTTTAAATTAATGTGTGCAGCTACAAATAATCGATAATTATAATAAATAATAATTATTTTAAATTATATTAAAAATAAAAAAAAATAAAAATCTTAAATACTTTGTACTATAAAAGATAAGTCAGAAACACAGACAAAACAAAAATGTGAGAAGCACACACAGAACATGTGACATCGATTCATATACCATCACCACTACAGTCTACATATATATAAACCCTAAGTCCTAAATAATTTATTGCAAGATGTCGTCTCAAGATGAATCTGACACCGTCATACTTGAGCATGATGTTGTCCAAGAGTACACCTGACGCGGTCTTGTACATTGCTGCAGAATCGACATAAAACCGTAATCGACCCCACAAACTGTCTGACCTCCTCAAATCTATATATACGAGCCTAGGGTTTTCATTATTATGATGCAAATTTCGGGAGTTAGGGTTTAGAGACGATTTCTGCAGCCATTGTTGAAGGTTTTTCTTACATTTTCTTGTTTTGTAATCAAGTGAAACACTAGGTGATCATCTTGTTAACATTTGTTATTCAATACAATTATCTGTTTGATTAATTATATCTTCTTTTATAATGTTTGCTTTGTTTATGCGTGTGATCATCACTAATATGCTTGGCTAAAAATTTTAGTAAATGCTTAGTATGCATGAAACATAGATTACGATGAATTTACAATTTGTGACACCTTGATTTATGCAAGTAACTGTGTTTTACTATTCGGTTCATTATCAATGTTGAATGCATGATTTATTGCTTTAAAAAGTTTTCGACCATTATACTTTGTAATTAAATCATTTATCTGACACCTAGATTTAACCCATATCAAGGGAATAAAATCAGTAAGATACTTATAAATTTAATAAATCATATATATCCAATTAACACGATCTGCTTTAAACTATGTTTGACTATTAATTATTTAACGAACCTAAGCTAGTTGTGACACTCGTGTTAGCAATTGCATGTCTAGGTTAGTTCTCGTCCTAGGATATCCTAAGTCAAATGCCCGAGATTTGGTTTATTTGAATTGAGAATTGTGTTTATTACATGTGTAGTTTATGCTAGGTTAAGTTGAACGAGCCCTTGCCTTAATTTACCCATATGTGATGTTATTAACCAATTCAAGATCACCATAGTTAAGTTAGTTCCCCGTGCTTGCATTAAATTAAATTGTTGTTAGTTTGTCTGAAACCTAGGTGGATTGTCCCTAAGTTGCTGCCCCTATCCCCCTGATTGTTATCTCTCTTTATTTTATTGCATTTCATTTATGTTTTCATTATCAAACCAATCCAAAACCATGAGAATTTACCTGCTTTTCATCGGATATAAAATACCAAATATAACCCCATCTCATAGAGCATTAGGAAGCCACCTTCATCTCCTCCTCGCCATTCCCCTAGAGAACGAACATCCTCCGGGTATTCATCTATACTACTCTGCAACGATTAGGACACTACATAAAGGTTGAAATACTCTTATTAAAAATTTATAAAATATATAGAATTTCAATCTCGTGTAAATAAATAAAGTTTTTATATTCCATTGCAACACGCAAGCTAGCAAAAACCAGTTAGTTAACAAGCTTAAAGGCAAACCTAAAGGATGTTTGTTCAAGTTTACTATTGAGCTTATTCGATTTCGGCTTATATGTCATAAGTTCAACTTTTTTGACTTATTTTTAAGCTTTTGAGCTTAAATAAACTTAATACTCATATTATATGACAAACTTAATAAACCTCTATATTTAAAAATAAGAATAAAAAAATTAAACAAACACCTATTAAGGCTAATGGAGTATGTGATACCGCGTTTTCCCTCATTTTCTTTCTCCAAAAAATGCACCATCTACTAACACCATATCACAGTAACACGTTTCTCCCTCTTTTGTGAGATTTTGGCCATGTTGAAAGCCTAAGTTATGTAGAGAAAAGAAATAATTTGTGTGTGTGAGTATACTGACGCTGAGTCAACGATGATTATGTTGGTCATTGTTACAACATGTCTAAGACTAAAGGTAATGGTCATTACCCCATCACTTTACACATCAGCGCTATTTCGGCTTTCTCTCTCCTCTCATCCTCTTTCACCCATTTTGGTCACCTTCCTATCTCCTTTCATTAAAATACTCTCTTTATACAAATATATCACACTAAATACCATCACACATTCACAAACCAAATAAAACGCATTAAAACAAAAAAGGGGTCCGCATTTTTTCAATATACGAAAGGTGAAGCACTCACCTTTCGTTTCTCTTTAGTGAGTGTTCACTTGGTGACCAGAATGAGAATGAACGGTGAGGCTTGCGCGCTCACATCGGGTCCGCCGGGCCTAATCTCTTATATAATAAAACAAAACCCTTAGTGGGTACTTTGTCATTTTGAAAAAAAAGAATATTTCCTTATTAGGAATATGTTAATTATTATTTAATTTATAAGTTTTTAAATTCGTTTTGTTGATATACTATACAAGTAGAAGATAAATACAAAAAATATAGATAAGATTTAAATGATTATCTTTAATCATAAAAAACTACAATTAAAAATCATAAATCAAACAAAATAAAAATTAAATTATTTGTTTTTTAATAAATAAAAATATACCATTCAAAATTTTTTTAAAAAAACCCGCGCGTGCGCGGGTATTATAACTAGTATTTCATAAAACTTTTTGAAAACGAATAAAGTAATCTAGAATATAAGAATAACATTGACAGGAACACAAAACAAAGGTGCCCGAACAGAAAAAGAAAACAAATATATTTCAAAATCATCCCCAATTACACACACGCGTACACGCGAGAGTACAATCTACAAAAGCCCTAATTCTTAAACCCCAAATCTTGATTTTGATCTCCAAATGTTGGAAGAAGAAGAGCTACAAAACCCAAACCCTCTGCCACCTGGCACTGATTCACCTACAAACCAACATGTAATTCACCTTTTTTTTTTTTTTTTTAATCTAATATTCTTTATTATCTGCATGTTGTTTAGTAGTGCAATGTTGTTTATTTAAGATACAGTATGTTGATAGAATTATAGTTTTTGTGAATAAATTTTGGTTTCTTGAATTTATCTGATGATTTTTATAGGAGGCTTATTATGAGGTTATGTTAATTTGGAAAAGCTATTAAGCCATTTTTTTTTTTTTTTTTTTTTTTTTTTTTTTTTTTTTTTTTTTTTTTTTTTTTTTTTTTTTTTTTTTTTTTTTTTTTTTTTTTTTTTTTTTTTTTTGGCTTATAAGCTTGTAAGTTGCGCGTATGGCCTTTTTTTAGGTAACTATGGTTCCGGCCCTAATCACACAGACTCAAACCGGTTAAAGCCGAAAAAAGTGCGCTTATGAGCTTTTCCAACTTTACACAACCTCATAAGCCTGCTATTTAAGTAACACAAACGCTCAGTAAATGTGTAATAGTATTCAAATGAGATTGAGATGTATATTGTTTGATATATATAAGACTATGAAGTATTTTTTTCATATGCTAGACATAGGGGTTGTTTGTTTATTTCCGGGCTTATGAGGTTATTGTGTTCGGCTTTTTTTTCATGAACATATTTTCGGCTTATTTTCATGGGCTAAGTTATAATAAGCTCATAGCTAAGAAAAGAGCCGAAAATAAAGGGCTTATGAAAAGTTAGCTAAACAAAATAAGCTCGTAAGCCCGAAAATAAGCTTAATAAGGGGCTTGTTAGCTTATATAATTTCGGCTTATATTTCATAAGCCCGTTTATTTGGGTTATTTTCAGCTCTTTTTTTCTGTTATTAACTTATTTTTCATCTTCAAAACATATTAACATAATAAGTTCATAAAAGTGTTGGACCACTTTGACCCTGTTTTCAAAGTGAGCGTGTTCTGTTGCAAATTCAGAACTTCTTAAGTGGTGGATCACTTTGACTCTGTTTGGTAACCGGTGAGAGAGTAGCATGCTATAGGAAACTTGTGTTCTAGGGATGTAAATGTGAAATAAGGAACACATTCTTGAAGTTGACTGTAAGCAACTAAGTGTAAGAAGTGTGAAATTGCATGTGTTGAGTAAAATTAACTTGGTAGTGGTAAATGAAAATCGGAGGAAAATATAGAGTATGATTTTTTATAGTTATGGTATTTAAGGAAATGTTAGATTCAGGACATGGTTGTTGCTATGATGAAGAAATTTTTTTAGAACGAGATAAAAATCATGTAAACTAAGCTAATGGTTGCAAGGTTGTTTTTACTCTTATTAATGCGTATAGTATAACGAGAAGCATTAGTATAAGGTAATGTTCATGGTCATTTAGTTGGATATGATAGTAAAAAATGGGAAAGAGGATAAAAACTTATGATTTGATGGTTGTAAATTCTTACTTTAGCAAATGTTACTTAAAGATAGTACACTTTCGAAATGACTTTATATGTGGCAAGTTGTGCATATCGATAGTTGTGCTCCAGCTTCACGGACATTAATATGCACACACTTGTGCGTTGATTTTAATCTCGTCTAGTAATGTGTATAAACTTGTTGAAACAAAACACCTACAGTCAAGAATTACAACTCAAATTAGCATGAGAACGCAATCGAACTTTCATTTTTTTTCTTCTGAATTGAATTTATAGCAATTGGGGCATTGCTCTAGCGGTATCACTCCCCCACCGCAAACGTCTAGTTGACCGGTCAAGGAGGGCTTTGGATAAATTGGATGTATAATCATGTTTAATTTTCATATATCAGTATCATTAATCTGTTCGATATCCGTTTTGGGAATGTCAAATCATTTTTTTATATTTCCAATTTTCCCTTCCTCAACCTTCTATTCCTAGTCATGTACTCATGTGTGTTTTAAACTTTTGGTTTAATTTGGATAGTCTAACGTTTGGGTTTCACGATATTCAAAACATGAAACAAATATTGATACCAATCTTATTTTTTATTTTCAGTCTCTTTTTTTTTGGTTGAATGCAAATGTAATAGTTTGACGTATTCAGGCTGGTGGAACTATGAGCGAGACTAAATCCACGGTCATGCATTCTGCTGGTAACTCTGATGTTGTGGCTTCTCACGTGGTGAATGATGTGATAGCGACAACAATGTTGCCAAACGTTGCAGTCCCAAGTGCAATTACTGAACCAAAAATGTCATCACCAAAACCAGTTGTTGCAGTTGGAAGTGAGACTTTACTAGGAGAGGTGGATAATAAGAATCAGGAGTTATTGGAAAGTGGCGACATTTGCAATATGATGTGCAGTAATCAAGATGAGTTTATGGAGCATGTTGCAGTCCCAAGTGCAATTACTGAACCAAAAATGTCACCAACAAAACCAGTTGTTGCAGTTGCAAGTGAAACTTTAGTAGGAGAGTTGGATGATAAGAATCAGGAGTTATTGGAAAGTGGGGACATTTGGAATATGATGTGCAGTAATCAAGATGAGTTTATGGAGCATGTTGCAGTTCCAAGTGCAATTACTGAACCAAAAATGTCACCACCAAAACCAGTTGTTGCAGTTGCTAGTGAAACTTTAGTAGGAGAGTTGGATGATAATAAGAATCAGGGGTTATTGGAAAGTGGCGACATTTGCAATATGATGTGCAGTAATCAAGATGAGTTTATGGAGCATGTTGCTAGTGAAAAACATTCTGCAAAGGTAAATTGTTTAAGATTACAGTCTTGTGCTTTGAAGACCTGCTTGTTATAAACCTTGATTGATAAATCCGTGATGATTCCATGTTTTTTTGTTTCACTTTTTGATGCTTTGATTGGATTATTTTCTTGTAGCATTTTTTATTTATTTATTTTTTTTTCCTACATTTTGTTTACTCTCTTGCAAATTAACATTGGAGTCTTGTATAACCATTTTCAACTTGAAATAAACAATTAAACATAAATAGTAGAAGTGACAAGGTTCGACCAGTTTACTTATGGATTAGCTGATTTGGTCTGTGTCATATGTCAAATGGGTGAAATCAGGAAAAATCTAGCTAAAAAGGGACAGGGCAAATGTATCAAGATGGTCACATGGGTTGAAAATCGCCTAAGTTTATTTTTCATTCTACAACCTAGTAGTAATTGATTCATGAAAGGATTTAGATTATCAATTTAAACTTTATAATTGCTTATAAAATGTGTATGTATGTGGGTCAAATTGACCCTCATCAACTCTTGAAAATTCAGTTTATGTGGTTTTTATAACCTTTTGAGCAAATTGTGCAGCTTGCAGATACAAATGGGCTCAAAAACGCCACATCAGAGTGCGGTTCCAAAAGCAGTTCAGTAACGAAACCCGCCACGTTCCAGTGTGAAGTCTGCAAAATCCGTTGCAACAGCAACGAAAACCTTAATAGCCACTTCTCGGGGAAGAAACACCTGAAAAAACTTAAACAATCAGAGGAAATTCCAGATCCGTCCTTGACCCCTGTTGTTTCACTGGACCAACCAGAATCCTCTGAGGGTAAAACTGTCGAGTTACATCAAGGTAAGCCTTTGTCGTGTGATCTTTGTGGGATTGCTTGCAATTCTTACGATATGCTCAAAAAACACATTTCGGGGAAGCAACATCAGAAGAACTTGGAGAAATCCTTAAAACCAATTGGACCGAACCTTGCCCCCGCTATGGAACCTGTAGCAACTGCACAAGGGATGATTGGACCGTTTCAAGACGAGGGCAAAATGGTCGAAGGAGATGGAAGTAACAGTAAAGCAAAGAGAAAAAGACGTCATGAGGATGTGGAGAAAAAGAAGCAGAAGCTTTTGCAAGGAGGTGCATCAAATGCTTTAAGTAGGTGTACCTTGTGCAATGTTGTTTGTACCAGCTCGGATGGGTTGATATCTCATTTTGCTGGTAAAAAGCATCTTAAATTGGCTTTGAAGCAAGCAGAAACTCAATCCACCTGATCAAGAAAATTCTGGTCGCTTTTGTCCGGTTTCTTCAAGTTTGTACCTGTTAGTTTGTGCTGCTTTCAGAGTACAACTATTTGGTAATCTCTAGTAGCGTAGTGAAATCTAATTGGGTTAGCGTAGTTCTGACTTGGAACCTTATATAAATCATTGAACTCGAGATGAATCATCTCACAACTTGGGAAACTTTGGAAGTAAAAAAAGAAGAGAAACGGTTTATATCAGTGATTGTGAGCTTAATGGTTTTGATAACATTTTAGTTACAAAACGCAAGCATATCAGTACTTACAACTCTCTTTTATATGTTTGAATCATATTTCAAAATCATCATCAGAGTTGCCGTATAAACTCAGAAAATGGATAGTAAAAAACTACTGAGAGTCTTCATGTGCCACAAAAGTTATACTGTATATGCTTGTTAATTTGTTATGCTTTCGTTGATAGAGTTATAAGGGGAAAAATGAAATGATAGGTTACCTTTCATTTGTATGTTACATTCCTTTTTATCACTCTATGAATGAATGCTGATATATAAGTTGGCTAAGCCATCAACAAGGGCCAAAGTGATGACATTCAGTATATTTTGTAGTATCAGTGGCCAGGAAGACACTCTCATGTATCTCCGTATTTTAAACTAGCAAGTTAAATACAGGATTACACAAATTTTACTCAGTTTGAACTTTGAAGCATCAGATAATGCTCAATTTTTTGTATTTCCACTATTTTGTATCTATATTTTCTTGAACAAAAATAAGTAACAAATCTACATATGCCTAAACTAGCTTGGTATGCACGCAAAGCTGTGATGAATTAGTTGCGCACTAAATTGTTACTTTTATTGATTTATGCAGGAATCAGCGATTTTCATAGAAAAGACATAGTAACGCGTCACACTTTTTTCCGGCATACGACTTATTAATGCAAACGTTTAACTTTAGTTGTAACATGTCATCGTCGAAAGATCTTGTAAATTATTATTATGAAGCTAACTAAAATCATTGTGAAGAAAAATCTAATGAATGAAAAGAACAAATCTATATCTATATCTAATATCTTCTCTATCTATGTGCATCTTTTTTCTTCAAACTTGAAATTTAAATTAATGTAGCTTGCTTATATTACCATTAACTACCCTTTAAACTTAATAATTATTTAAGAACTTAACAACTTAAATTATGTCTTTTCTTGATCAATTTCAAACTTGACAACTTTACAAAAACACATATTATATTTATTTCAAATAATATACGCTTTGCATTAAGGGTCGAACAAGAATCACGATTTCACAAGTATAATTATTCGCCTCTATACACCGTCGCTTTGCGCGAGTATTCATGATATCTATTTATATCTAAAAGTTGAGTTTCATTCAATGTAAATATTAATGATTATTTGACACATATAATAAGTCTTTCTATCTATATCTGAAAGTTAGAGTTTCATTAAATGTAAGTATTAGTTTCATTCAATATATGTAAATAATGATTATCTGACACATAAATAAAAACAAAATAAAATAAAATAATGTAATGTAATGTAATATAATATAATATAATATAATATATATTTTTTTAAAAGTTAAGTTTCATTCAACGTAAGTATTAATGATTATTTAACACATAAATAATAAATATATAAATATAAATCTTTAAAAGTTGACTTTTATTTAATAAATGTAAGTATTAATGATTATTTAACACATAAAATAAAATAATATAATATAATGTAATATAATTCAATACAATATAATATAATAATGAATGTGATAAATGCATTTGATATAATGTGATATATTATGCAACGCGGCTTGAAGATATATTTATGCAATTTTTTAATAAAAAATTATGAAGTGTAACTCGATATGAAATATATATTAAAATCACGAAAGATAGTAATTGTGTCTGATAAATTACATGAAACTTATTAATAAACCACGTTGAACGTTTATACTATAGATAAGATTGTCCATAAAACCGTCCATAAGATAATAAGTTGCAAATTTTCTAATCATTTTAATTTAAGATTTTTATACTGATAATTATATAAATATTTAATTACAAAATAAAATTTTAAAGATTGAATAATCATATACATACATAGATTACCATAGACTTGTGTAGGTACAAGTTTGCATTTATATTATTTTAACTTAAGTTAATTATAAATTTATAATAAAGAATAATTATTTGAATTAAATTATATTAAAAATAAAAAAATAAAAATCTTAAATACTTTGTACTATAAAAGATAAGTGAGAAACACAGACAAAACAAAAATGTGAGAAGCACACACAGAACATGTGAATAGATTCATATACCATCACCACTACAGTCTACATATATATATATAAACCCTAAGTCCTAAATAACATAAATTATTCTTCTGGAACCAAATTCTACAATTTCCAAATGTACCAAGAACAACAATATTTCGCTGCTCCATACCATAACCCTAACCCTGGCGATAACCCTCCTCCACCTGGCACTGCTTCATTTACTTACCAACCATATGTAAGTCTCTGTTTTTTTTTTTTTAGTGAAATTCTTGTTATTTTATATAAAGGGTCTTTTTTATAAGCAGTTATAAGTTGTTATTTGCTTATTTGATAGAAGANTTTTTTTTTTTTTTTTTTTTTTTTTTTTTTTTTTTTTTTTTTTTTTTTTTTTTTTTTTTTTATAATGTGGGATGATAAATAAATGAGAACATCAAGTATTATGGCGAATGACTAGTCCGTGTGATCTAATTGTTAATTTTAACTGTATAATTGGAATTTGCGAAATTAGAAATGTAGTGGCTCTGAACCTAATTTGAAGTGGCCTAGACCTATGCTACAGTAAGAAAAAAGTAGGTTTCGGTTACCAAGTCACTTAGTTGAACTATTCAAATTCAGAATTTTAGTGACTCTTTGTACAATTAAGGGTTTTAATGGTTGGTTGTAAAATACGGAAGGTGTGTCTGAAGTTGACCGTAAATATACGGAAATTGCACGCGTCAAATTAATTAACTTTTTGGTCCTTAAAAACGAGTAAAAATAACAAGGCGGGATGAAGAAAGTATTTGCTTTGATGAATGAAGCCTTAGGAATAATATGAACAAAATTGGTGGTTGTAAGTTGTAACTTACAAGTTTGTTAGCGGTTCCCATGTGTTTGACTTTCTAACGATCCTATTCATAAAGAGGAGTTAGTGTTAGAAAAAGTGTCCTTATATTTGACGCCTATGCCCTTTTTGGCTCAAATGAATGTACCTTGAGACACACTTGTAAGAGGTAATCTTGTTCGTTTTTATTAGATAGTATTGTCAACTGGTTAAAGAAAGCTCGGGTTATGAAAAAGTTTAGCCGTTAATTAATTAAGTAAATGAGTAGTAGTGAGACGTCGGTTACAGAGTCATTTGGGATGATGAAAAGAACCCACAAAGAAATGGGAAAAAGACGACAACTCGTAATTGTAACTTTGTAGCATTTTTTTAAGGGTCTTTGGTTCTTGTTTCGGATTAAGAATATTAGTGACGCTTTGACCATAAAGGTTTTAGTGATTGGTTGTAAATACATGCATGACTAAGTTGACTGTAAATCTACGGAAATTGCACGTGTTGAATTAATTAACTTTTTGGTCCTTAAACGAGTAAAATTAACATGGCATGATGAATGTAGTATTTGCTGAGATGAATGAGGCCCGAGAAATCATATGAACCAAATTAGCAGTTACAAGTTCGTTATTAGTTCATGTGAGGTCATGAGTTTTTTTAAAGTATGTACAAGTAATAAAGAGGATTTAGGGTAAAAAAAGGACATTATTTATGTGATTGACTCGCATGCTTTGAATGGCTCAAATGAATCTATCTTGAAACAGACTTTCAAGGGGTAATCTTCATGGTCATGTAGGTAGATCGTATGATTTTTGAAAGTATTGATAGTGGTTCTAGGCATGGTAGTAAAAATTAGGATCAAAAAGTATTCCTTAACGTGGGAATAATCTACGTTTTGATAGTTGTAAGTTCTTAAGCAAATGTTAACCGGACATAGAAAATTTTAGGAGTAAAGTCTATCTATAGATAGACTTGTCCTTTTTTAAGATAGAGTTGATTATCATTTTATAACTATGTTAAGTAGAATATATCTAGTTTAGGAACTAAAGCTGTCTCATTTTTGCGGTGTATATTTGTTTAATTTTCCTTGAAGAAAATACGCAATAATTAAAAATTGCACATCTTAAGATCCTAACTAGGAAATGGATAGGTTCCGGGTGTAGATTAGGAGTTTAGGACATTTCATAATGATTGACCTTTTCTTACTATATATTCTATTCAAATACCAGAAGGATCATAGTCGCCTTGTTACGGTCCCTCGTCTGCTTATTTAAACTATCCTCTTGGTACATATTCAAAAACGTTTATCCGCCCATAACTCTCGGCTCTAATACCAATTTGTTATGGTCCCATGTCTGTGAACGAGTCATGGGTCTATTAAGTACAAGATCCGCCTCTTGTTGCTTGTGAGACCTCTTGGTAAATTAGAAATGTAGTGGCTTTGAACCTAATTTGAAGTGGTGAAGGCCTATGCTACAGTAAGGAAAAAAGTAGGTTTCGGTTACGAAGTCACTTAGTCGAACTATTCAAATTTAGAATTTTAGCGACTCTTTGTACAATTAAGGGTTTTAATGGAGGTTGTAAAATACGGAAGTTGACTGTAAATATACAAAAATTGCACACGTCGGATTAATTAACTTTTTGGTCCTTAAAAACGAGTAAAAATAACAAGGCGTAATGAACAAAGTATTTGCTTTGATGATAAAGTATTTGCTTTGATGAATGAAGCCTTGGGAATAATATGAACAAAATTAGTGGTTATAACTTGCAAGTTTGTTAGCGGTTCCCATGTGTTTGACTTTCTAACGATCCTATTCATAAAGAGGAGTTAGGGTTAGAAAAAGGCTCATTATTGACACATATGCTCGTTTTGGCTCAAATGAATGCACCTAAGTACCTTGAGACACACTTGTAAGAGGTAATCTTGATGGTCATATAGGTAGATAGTATGGTTCTGAAAGGACTCATAGTGGTTCTTGTATGGTGGTAAGAATTAGGATAAAGGAGTATTCCTTAACTTGGGAATAATCTACGTTTTGATGGTTGTAATTTCTTACTTAAGCAAATGTTAACCAAACATAGAAAACTTTAGGAATAACGTCTTCCAAGCCTGTGCCCTTTTTTAAAATAGACTTGTTTACCATTTTATAACTATGCAAAGCGGAATATATCTAGTTTTGGAAATTTAAGCGGTCTCAATCTCATCTTGCGATGTATATTTGTTTATTTTTTGTTGAAGAAAATACGCAATAATTAGAAACCGTACATCTTACGGTCCTAACTAGGAAATGGATAACGTTTGGGCGTGCATTAGGACATTGCATAATGATTGACCTTTTCTTACTATATATACATCTATTCAAATACCAAAAGGATCATAGTCGCCTCAACTACTATCAACCACTATGAACTAGGGTCACGGACATTGTATTATTGTTAGGTATCATGCTTCCTAAATTAGCAATCGATCTTTCTTTAAGGTTCAATTTATCTATTTTTAAGAAATTCTTTTGACATTTTTTAACTTTGTAGCATTTTGTTTGAAGGGTTATTGGTTCTTATTCCATATCAAGAATTTTAGTGACCCTTTGACTATAAAGGTTTTAGTGATTGGTTGTAAACAGTGGCGCCAAGTTGAAAAATGCAATGGGTCAACCAACCAACCGGTCAAATTTTTGGGTCGGATCGGGTCCAATTTAACAAGATGCGATAATGAAAAAAAAATAAAAAAAATAATAATAATAAACATAGATTTGTACCATAATAGTTAATGCATTTACAATTTCAATTTCAATTGCGTATTTCTAGATTTCATAGCTTGAAAACGAGCGATGATTGTATTATTACTAATACCTTCTATTATATCTTTTTCAATATACTATACTAAACAATCATGCATAAAGTCATCCCCCATCTAATTGCGAAGATTACTCTTAATCAGCTTCATTGCCAAAAATGCACGATCCACAATAGAAGTTGCAACTGGCAAAATCAATAATAATTTGATGAGAAGATAATACATTTGGGTAGATTTCTTTCTTTGTTTCAACCATGTTCCTGTATAGAACTTTAAGATCTTTCAAGGTGCCTAACTCTTTATCTCCACTTACATCCAAAATATATCGTTAAGTTCTAATTCAAGTGAATCATCAGGTGTTGGAAACTCTTCGGGATAAAAAGTAGCCAATTTTATTAGATCGTCAACTTTAAATGCTTCAAATGACTTAGTTGGGTACAAAGAAGACATACAAATAAGTAGTCTCGTGTTCACTTCATTAAAACGATGGTTGAGCTTTTGAAGTTGCATATCAATAACTGAGTAAAGTACATCAACTTGGCAATGGTGCAAGTTGTTAACCTAAAAAAATAGTTAAATCATATTCTTAGTGGGTAATATGTGAAGTGTGAACTAGTAAAACAAATACATCAACTCAATTGTAGTGGAATTTGCTAACCTTTGAACCAATGCGGCGACTTATTCCAATTTTCCATCAAAATATGCACCATTCATATCAATAAGTTCACAATCATATTTTTCACAAAACAAAGCAACCTTCTGTATAACTGGTTCCCATCCTCCATTCCTCATGTCTTTAAAAACCATTTAAGCTCTTTGAAGGATAGGCTTCAAAGAAAATTGGGAGGAAATAAGCATAAGCTTGTAAAATGATGAGTTTTTTAGAATGTATAAGCTGTTAAAACGGGTAAACAGATGAGGTTTTCCCATACCCGGGGAGGACAAATGCCTTACCACCTCCGAATGTATATGCTATCAAGCTTTAGCTTATTCAAACACAGCCTTATTTAGTGACAAAATAAGCAGTTTTGCTTATTTTAAAGTGATCATAAACCCAGTGGCGGAGCTAGAAAAAAATTTGAGGGAGGGCCGAAACAAATTTTTTTCGGAAAATACATTAGATGGGAGGGCCGAGGTGAAACAAAAAAATTTTTAACACATGAAATCGCAAAAAATTACATTAACGGGCTTAGGCCTAGGGGGGCCGGGACCCTTCCCGGTCCTCACTAAGCTCCGCCCCTGATAAACCCCTAGTATAAGCATTAATGTGAATTTAGTTGATGTGTGAATTATTGTATGTTGATAGATTTTAGCGAGTGTGAATGCGCTATAGTCATGGAAGAATTAATCTGAGTGCATTTTTTTTAACTAAATGTGTGATGATAATATATGGAAAATCAAGTATTATGGCAAATGACTAGTCTTGTGATTTGTTTTGTTAATTTTAAGTGTATAATTGGAATTTACGAAATTAGAAATGTAGTAATTTGAAGTGGCTAAGGCCTATGCTACAGTTTGGAAAAAAGTAGGTTTTGGTTACCAAGTCACTTAGTTGAACTATAAAGAAAGGGAGGCCAAGGGTACGAAGTAAGGTCAACTCGTTAAGTAAAGCTCGGGTTATGATACCTGTTAATTAATTAATTAAATGAGTAGTAGTGTGACTTCGGTACAGAGTCAGTAACTGATTTGTGATGATGAAACAAAACCACAAAGAAATGGGAAAAGTACGACATCTCCTAATCGTAACTTTGTAGCATTTTTGTTTGAAGGGTCATTGGTTCTTGTTAAGAATTTTAGTGACCCTTTGGCTATAAAGGTTTTAGTAACTGGTTGTAAATACAGGCGTGACTGATAAAAAAAAATAAAGTAAAGTAACTCCCAATACCGTCTTCCACGGGTTATGGGTCCCAATACCGTCTTCCACGGTGTATGGGGGAGGTTGAGATGTAGACAGCCTTACCCCTACCTAAGGTAGAGAGGCTGCTTCCGGTTCTACCTAAGGTAGAAAAGGACCTCCGGCCTTTTGTAGGGAGTGCGGATCGAACCCTTGACCTCTAGGTTGACAGGCGTGACTGATGTTGACCGTAAATATACAAAAATTGGACGCGTTGAATTAATTAACTTTTTGGTCCTTAAAGGAGTAAAATTAACAGGGCATGATGAATGAGGCCCGAGAAATCATATGAACCAAATTAGCAGTTACAAGTTCGTTATTAGTTCCGATGAGTCACGAGTTTTTTTAAGCATGTATAAGTAATAAAGAGGATTTAGGATAAAAAAGGACGTTAATTATGTGATTGTCTCGCATGCTCTTAATGGCTCAAACTGATCTATCTTGAAACAGACTTGCAATAGGTAATCTTCATGGTCATGTAGGTAGATAGTATGGGTTCTGAAAGTATTGATAGTGAGTGGGTCTGGGCATGGTGGTGTTAGAATTGGGGTAAAAAAAAAGTATCCCTTAATGTGGGAATAATCTACGTTTTGATGGTTGTAAATTCTTAAGCAAATGGTTAACCGAACATAGAAAACTTTAGGAGTCTATCTAGATAGACTGGCCTTATCTAAATAGAGTTCTTTATCATTTTATAACTGTTAAGTAGAATATATCTAGTTTAGGAAGTAAAGCTGTCTCAGTCTCATCTTCGACTCATGTAAACCCAAACTAAGTGTTTGGCTAAGCTTATATGAATGGGCTTATGAGCTTATATTTTGGTGTTTTGATAAGCCACAAAAGTATGGCCTTTTTGTGAGGATTTGGGCTTATATAACAAATTTACCCTAAATCTGAAGTTCATATATATATTTTTTTTCTTTATAAACCTCATTTTACTTTCCGCCTCCATTATCCTCGTTACTGTTACGCCTCCATCATCAGGTATTCATCTTTTTATCACAAATTTGTTCATTATCTTTTCTTTAACATCAAATGATTAGTATTTGTTCCTTTCCTTTTCTAATAAACAAATGTGTTCTTTTTCTTTTCTTTTCTAATACAATCTATCAACTGTTATTTTCCTTGGTGATCTTTAATGTTGTATTTTCCTTGGTGAAATATTATAGGCACATAAGTAGATCGAACTATATATTCAATGTTGTATTTGCTCATTAGGCATGTTCTTGGTGATCTTTATTGCTCAAATATGTGCATATCTTTGCCTTGAAGGGGTAAAACCCATTGCTCAATATAGACGATTTACATATTCAATGTTGTATTTGCTCATTAGGCTAGTTCTTGGTGATCTTTATTGTTCAAATATGTGCATATCTTTGCTTTGAAGGGTAAAACCCATTGCTCAATATAGACGATTTACATAAATGGGTGCTTGGCTGCTATCAAACTGTTATATGTGCTTTTTTTTTAAGCTGGTTTGCTGCTCACATTATAAGCTGTTTTTTAGTCATATTTCGAGCTGTTTTGCTGCAATAATAAGCTGTTTGTGTTGCTGAAATATGCTGTTTTTTCGAGCTGTTTTATTGCCACCATATGCTGTTTTATTTTTGGGTAACCATGGTTTCCAACCTTTTGGCCGACTAACGGGGTTTGAACCCATATGCTGTTATTTTAGTCCTATTTGCTGTTTTTTCAAGCTGTTTTATTGCCACCATATGCTGTTTTCTTAGTCCTGTTTCGAGCTGTTCTATTGCCACCATAAGCTGTTTTTTTTAGTCCTATTTCGAGCTGTCTGTTTTGCTGCCATATGCTGTGACTGCTTTAAAGGGTGTTTGGTTGATATTGAAACTAAACACTTGAGCTTATAAGCTTATTAAACCATGTCCATTTTGGTCATTTACCAATATCAGCCAAACCAAACACTTGAGCTTATAAGCTTATTAAACATGAGCTAATTCAAACACTAAGCATGGGTTATTAAGCTTATGTTATGTAAGCAATAAGCCACTTATATAACATAAGCATAAGCCCAACTCATAAGCTTAGCCAAACACCCCTCAAAAGGATCATAGTCGCCTCAACTACTATCAACTAGGGTCACGGACATTGTATGATTGTAAGGTATCATGCTTCCTAAATTCTTAAAGAACGACAGATAAAGAACCTGTCCAGTTTCTGCATGATTAAAGCAACAGATCTTTCTAAGGTTCAATTTATCTATTTGTAGGAAATTCTTTTAATATTTTCCAAGTCTAGATTGCTTATTCTTTTTTCTTCTTTCTGGTTCCATATTATTCAAACCATGGAACAAAGCTGTAACCTTGTTTATTTCATAAATTGTAAAACGACTAATCTGATTTAATTTTTTCCATGTTTATTTTTATTTTGGTCAAATTCAGGGAGTCAGTAACTTTGGGGCTATGACTGCAATGGCGTCTGCATACATGCATCCCGCTGGTAACTTTGGGGTTGTAACTCCGCCAATGACGAATAATGTGACAGTGACAACAATGCAGCCTGGAATCACCCAACCCGTGCAATGTGAGGTTTGTAATATTACCTGTCATACCGCAGATGTACTCGAGACACATAAATTAGGGAAAAAACACTTAAAGAATGTGCAAAAGCAAGCAGTTACATCTGCCATTGCTCAAAACATGCCACCGCTTACACCCACAAGTGCACCTTTAGTTGGGAAGTTGGAGGATAAGTGGCACAGGATATTGCAAAATGGAGCATCAGTTGATACATTGTTACATTGCGATCTTTGCAATGTGGTATGCAATAATGAAAATGCATTTCAGGGCCATGTTGCTAGTAAAAAGCATGTGGCAAAGGTAAATCTTTAGCTCTAAAAGCCTGCCTAATTTATAAACGTTGATCGATAGATCTGTTACGATGTCATGCTTGTTTTACATCTTAATGTCTTGTTTGGTTGTTCTTCTTTAGATTATATGTACCCTTTTACACAAAAATTTCATTTTGGGCACAGTGCACTCCCTTGAGAATTACATGTATAGGTCTTTTGTAAACTCGAAATAATCATTGATATTAGAGATGGAAAATTCATCCCATTTACTTCTAAAGTGGATTGATTCGGGTGATTGGGTTGTCGATATATGTCCAATGGGTTCAAAAAAATCTAGCCAGGAGGGAAAATGGGTTGAACCGGTTGTAAAGCGCCTAAAGTTGATGAACACAATCTACTAGATTTTCTTTTTTAAAAAAATTTAGATAATTGTTGTAATAATATTGCTTCTGTAATCACAATTAATAATTTAAAATAAAAACTGCTTTGAAATTATCTGAAAATGACCTATTTCTCCATTACAGTTCCATGTTTGTGTCACTTTTCATGCTTTGTTTTGGATTGTTTCTTGATATTACATGTTTCTTGCTACAAAAATGTATTAGTTTGTCCAATCACTAGATAAATAATTTAGTGGTCTTTTATAACTGTGCAGGCAATCATGCAGCGGGCGGGTACAGGTGAGGCGGGTACAGGTGAGGCGGGTGCAGGTGAGGCGGGTACAGGTGAGGCGGGTGCAGGTGAGGCGGGTGCAGGTGAGGCGGGTACAGGTGAGGTGGGTGCAGGTGAGGTGAGTACAGGTGAGGCGGGTACAGGTGGAGGTGGTGGGCTATTAACCCCTACATCAGAAGGCGATGGCAATCCTCAACCTTTGTCTTCCAATGTGTTTCCGTGTGAACTCTGCAAAATCAGCTGCACCAGCAAGGAGCTCCTCAACTTGCATATATCTGGGAAGAAACACCAGAAGAAACTAAAAGATTCAGTGCAAGTATCAGATCCCGTTGAGGGCACAACTATCATTTCAAAAGAAGTTAAGCCCGCATCGTGTGAGATTTGTGGGATTAGTTGTGATACTTATGAAGTGCTCAAAACTCACCTTACTGGAAGAAAACATCTAAAGAACTTGGAGAAATCACAAAAACCAAGTATACCCCATAACCCTGTTCCTACTTCTGAACCTGTTTCAACCCCGGCGGTGGTGGAACCTGTTTCAACCCTGAAGGTGGTTGAACCTGTTTCAACCCCGAAGGTGGTTGAACCTATTTCAACCCCGAATGTGGTGGAACCTGTTTCAACCCCGAATGTGGTTGAACCTATTTCAACCCCGAATGTGGTTGAACCTGTTTCAACCCCGAATGTGGTGGAACCTGTTTCAACCCTGAATGTGGTGGAACCTGTTTCAACCCCGAATGTGGTTGAACCTGTTTCAACCCCGAATGTGGTTGAACCTGTTTCAACCCCGAATGTGGTTGAACCTGTTTCACCCCCGAATGTGGTTGAACCTGTTTCACCCCCGAATGTGGTTGAACCTGTTTCAACCCCGAAGGTGGTGGAACCTGGTTCAATCCCGAAGGTGGTGGAACCTGTTTCAATCCCGAAGGTGGTTGAACCTGTTTCAACCCCGAAGTTGGTGGAAGTGTTGCAAGATTCACTGAAAAAAGATGACAAAATTGTTGTTTCACATGAAGTTAAACCCAGCTGTGAGATTTGTGGGATTAGTTGTGATACTAATGAGATGCTTAATATCCACTTCACTGGAAGGAAACATCAAAAGAACCTGAAGAAATTGATAAAACCAAGTGTACCCCATAAACCTGTTTCTACTACTGATGACGGTGGAGAAATTGCAACCCCGATGGTGGTGGACCAGTTGCAAGATTCATTGACAGATGACAAAATTGTCAATGAAGGTGGAAGTATCAGGAAGGGAAAGAGAGCGGGAAGTCAACTGGATATTGAGACTAAGAAGCAGAAGATCATGGAAGTAGGGACAGCGCCCGCTTCTTTAAGAGCTTGTACTGTGTGCAATGTTGTTTGTAACAGCCCTAAAGTGTTTGATTATCATATGGCTGGTCAGAAGCATCTTGCAATGGTTGCGAAACAAGGAAAAGCTCAGTGAACTGGTCAAGACACATAACGCCTTGTCGCGTTTGTCAAAGTTTCATCATGTTGTTCGTATCATATTACTTTCAAATTTCCAACATAGGTATTTGGTGATCTAGTTTGAAATATTTATGGGTTGTTGTAGGAAAAACCTGTCCTGAACCTTATTTAATTTTGAAAATTCGAGATGAATCATCTCGTGAATTGGGTATTTTGGTGATGGTGTTTTTGATCATATTTGTGTGATTGGCTACTGGCTAGTACCTCTGACTTAAGGCATGCATCTCAAAGGCCATTTGTGATTTGCATATTTTTCACAATCTATTGGGTTTAGAAGCAACAAGCACATTCAAGTGTTTATATTGCTTATTGGCTTATATTAAGATGAAATAGGCGCATTGGTACCTGCTTACTTTAATGTGTCTATACGTATAAGCTGGGAAATAAGCAAATGCAACAGTTTAATCTACAGGGGCTAAAAGCTTTCTAAAGGTTATGGTTCAACTATTATGCGAGTATCTGAATTACCAGAAACTCAGAAAGTGTGGCAATTTTGTTTACCATGTCCTTTGACATAGATGCATATAATGCTTTGATAGAATTCTCCAGTACCTTTCTATTTCATTATGTGGTTTGTCTGTTTTCCCTTGTCATTTTCCTGAATGTAATGGAGTGAAATTAGATATACGAACCAACAAAATGTGACAATTAACCTTATCCCCCTCTTACTGCAGTTTGCAGAAACCGGTGGTCTTGTTCGCTTTGCTAACGAGTAACCATCAAAGCATTGCAGCTTGATTACGACTTACTTCAAGCCACTAATATGCAGACCGCTAGGAACCACATTGTACTTCAAATATAGAAATTCACTTGTTCTTTATAGAAATGACTTTCATCAAATGTTCTCGCACTATAAACTACACATTGGGTTATTTGAACGTCTACTTTGATGTCAAAAACATACTTACGCTATACATTTATGATTAATAGCGTTAGTTTCTGGTTTGCTTGTTGATAATTATGAATGAAGTTGTTTGCTCAAAGCACCAAAGTAGTTCAACCTTTATTAATGGAATCACTTGTAGTATAGCTTCACATTACTAGAACTTTAGAANCATTTTTTACGGCAACCCACCACTACCACCTTCATCTATCACCACCGCTACCATAACCCACCATCAACTTCATCATTCATCACCATCACCACCGCCACCGGCCCACCACCACCTTCATCTATCATCACAACCCACCATCAACTTCGTCAATCACCACCATCACCACTACCACCATCATAACTCACCACCACCACATTCACCAACACCGCCACCACAACCACCAACCGGCTGTGGTGGTAGCAGAAGCATATGGTGGTGTTGGCGGGTTGTGGTGATAGATGAAGGTGGTGGTTGTTGTGGTTGTGGTGATAAATGAAGGTGGTGGTGGTGAGTTATGATGATGGTGGTGATAAATGAAGGTTGTGGTGGTGGTGGATCGCCAGAAAAGATGGTCACCCTAAACGATCGTTGAAAAATTGGTAATTGGTTAAATGATTTGGAAACCTGCTTTGGTCTCACAGTGCAATAAAATAAAAGTTCGGTACACTAAATAGAAAAAAATGAATAAAATAAATAAAAATGAAATACCTTAAATTGAAATTAGCCATAAATTTTGTATATCTAAGTATCTTATAATGCACAAAGGCCTACTATTATTAGAATACTTAAAATTAAGTCTTACACATTTTAATGCTAAAAGTACGAGTGATTCAACACAATTAGACATTTAATATCATATTACTTATAGAAATTCCCCTCATATTTAATTCTAACATACAATTAAGAACCCTGATAGATGGACCTAATATATGGACCTAATAAGAGACCTAATACTTAAATAACTTATACAGAGGCCTAATGCTTAAATAACTTGTACAGTGCATGCACTATATAAGTTATTTAAGTATTAGGTCTCTTATTAGGTCCCTATATTAGGTCTATTAATCATTTCCCTACAATTAATACTAACATTAAATACAATAAATAAAACATTCTATACATTAAATACAATTAATTAAATGGTCAATAAATACAATTAATGCACTTATTAAAACACCCCCTACATAAGAAATACAAATTATCAAAAATATTGTACAACCAACTTAAACACAATTCCCGCATTAAATGTCACTAATACAAATAATAAAGCACATTATACAAATATTCAAGCCCGAACGAGCAACGGGCCAAATGTGTTCGAGCCCAAACGGGCACGGGCCAAACGGGCTCGAGCCTGAACGGACATGAGCCAACGGGCTCGAGCCCGAACGGACACGAGCTAAACGAAAATTTTGATATCTGTAAATTTATTGTAAAAAAGAACATAATAAACTAAAATACATGATTCACCGGAAAATTTTAATTCAGGGTACATGCAGCTGCAACGCGCGGGGACCCTGCTAGTTTTTATAAGAAATGCTATATCAGTAAGGGTGTGTTTCTTTTTTATGTTACATCCACTTAGAGGATGGTGTGGGCCCATTGATATATATTAATGTTTTTCTATTGTTGAGGCCCACACAAATGTGTTAGAAGTTAGAACCTCTATATCTCTCTAAATCTTAAAAAAAAAAAGTTATGATCAAATCATAAATAAACTTAAAATGAGAAGGGAGAGAAGAAATTACAATTGCACATTTGATTTGAGATGCACCTACAAAGATTGATACACTTTCCATTACAATTTTTCCCCCTCAACTAAAATGGGTAGCTAGAACTCCTTCTCACCCGTCTCATTTTTTATTTTTTCTGACTGGATCTCTTTTGATATCCACATAAGGTTTACAACAACAACAACAACAACAACAACAACAAAAAAAAAAAAAAAAAAAAAAAAAAAAAAAAAAAAAAAAAAAAAAAAAAAAAAAAAAAAAAAAAAAAAAAA
>LBNU01018005.1:279809-313186 GCA_014162995.1 Artemisia annua | reverse complement strand
TTTTGGCGAGGTACGAGGGTGTACACCCATCAAGTCCTGCTATTACCCTGACTCGAATAGTGTTGTGCTAGTTGAATCTGTTTCTGCTGCCATGCATGAAACTGACTCTGCTGCCTAGTGTTGTGAGTCTGCTGCTAGGACTCTGCCTGCTAGCACTGACTCTGCTGCTAGTGCATTGTGAGTCTGCTGCTAGACTCTGCTGCTAGCACGACTCTGCCTGCTAGTTTGTGAGTCTGTACTAGTACTCTGATGAAATGTAACTGATTTGACCTATTCAAATGACAGTTATATCTACTATTATGACCACGTTTAATTGGTCATGTGACCACTATCTTTGGCTATAATGGGGGTAATTATGTGGAGATTAATGGGCCGATTAATTCTCATAATTCCATTTAATTAGCCATGAGTACTTTCCTATTTAAGAGGAATTATGTTGAGCATGAAAGACACACAGAAAACATAAACACTATAATACGCAAGGGTTGTTGAATTGTGCCTAATTCAATAACAAACATTTGGTCTTATCCCAAGTAGATATTCGTGATACCCAGGCATTAGGGTCGAATAGTTTACTTTGGAAAGTGATAACACGATTCCAAGTGATATCCGGTAACCATTAATTTGGTACGTAACTAAGCTTTTGATTATCTTACCCTGTTCTGGGCTCATAACCACCAACAGAACTTTCACCTGTAATTGGGTTAGCCTAGTCTTCATTTACGTGTGCAACATGTTCTGCATCTTCATCTTCATTGTTCACCAATGCAGCATACGAATTAGATGTAGTAATATTACCACTAAACGAATTTACAAGTATTTTGCCTAATGTTGGATTGTTCATACAAATCAAGAAAAACGTTTTATATTCGTCAAGATTTTTAATGAACTAAACGAATTTGCAACTGGAACTAGTGGACTACGTAATGCATTCTACCTTTTTATTAACTTTTTGCTACTCTACCAATTTTTAAGCACAATGTTTATGGATCGCAGCATCTTTCAAATTTTCGCTACTGCCAACTATTCGATTTAGTTTGTTTCTCCATCAAACCATACGCAACTAAAATGGCTTGATATTTTTCTCTGTATAAAAGTTATGCCAACCCGAATTGACCCGGTAACCTAACCCGATATAACCACCCGATAACTCGAATCCTTATAGGGTCGGGTTGCGGGTCACGTTCCTTTATTCTAAACCCGATTCAACCTGACCTGATACACCCGATAATTTATGAAAGATAAAACATTATTGCTTACTTGCCATGTCATTATGTGAATACCTCTTTGTAAATTTTGTATGGATATATCATTCTTTATTTTTATGCAATTGGCCCTTCTGAAAAAAAGGTGTGTCTTTGTTCGAGAAGAAATAAGAGGTTGTAACTTGTAAGCTTATATTTATTGTTGACTCTTAAAAAATATAAATAAATAAATAAATAAAATGATTGTAAGCATTTAAATACATTTTAGACAACTTTGGTTTATAGCAAACTCTTTTACCAAAAACGAATGAAAATGTTGTTATCAGCTAAGGTTGATGGTTTCGTTATCAACAGCAAATGCCGATAATAATATTTTCCACAAATTTGCTTTATCATATGCTATATAGAGGGAAAATTAAACACCGAAAAAAACATAACAAGACAGACAATATTTTACCTTTTGCCATGTACGATTTACCTAAATCAGTCGAATCAACTTTTGATGTTTGGAAAATTTATGATATTTTTTTTTTTTTTCGTTATTCATTTCGCATCTCTCACATCAAGTAAATGAGAATTTATGATGTGTGAGGTTATCTTCTTTTTTAAACGATCTTTTTATTATTAACAAAAAACATGCATTAGAAAAAGCATGATTACCAACTTATATATTAGTAGAAAAAAGGGTAGCGTACAGAATTCCACACGTTAACAAGTTTCATATTTTTCTGTTGCAACATTTTTTAGAATTTGACCAAAATTTTGCAAATAAGTATTTGCAAAGTAGAGAAGGGTCGGAAACGGTCATGAGATTAACCCAGTGAGGCCACGTACGTTTGAGTCAAAAGACTCGCCATCCCCGGTGATGCCGCGTAACTTTGTGCCTTTTATTTATTTAAATGCTCAAAAATGCAAAAATGCATTTTCAACAAAAAAAAACGATTTACGGGTGTACTGAAGATTGCATTAGCTTTTACACATTGTTGCATAACTTCTCATGATTTTTCGAAAAGTCCATTTCGATAATTTCTTCGCGGAAAAGAGGTGAAAATTTAAACCTGATAAAGTAATCCGTATGACCATCTTGAGACAATGATGGAACATACGTTCTAGAGACAAAACATAACGTCATTACTTAAGAAAAGATGATACCAAGTCTTAAATGCACATAGTAGTATAGTACAGCCTTTTAAAGATGGTATATGGTTTTTAACATTTGTGGTAGTTGAGGTAGTTATGACTCATGTATGAAGGAACAGCTTTAACTGGTTATTTGCACACAATAAGCACCTGCAGAAGTGTCCCAGAATGTCCAATCTCATATCTACATCTATCTTTTTATAGTTCTAATTGTACAATCAATATTATATTTTTGTTAACTAGAATTAATTGTAAACTTTTTATTTAGGTATCCAATTTAATCAGTGTCGTAGCTGAGTTAGCGAATGCCTGTACAAAAGTTATAGGATAACTAAACATCATAACAAATATATTGTAACAATCTAACTTTAATTTTTCATGAATTATTCGTCACATTCGACCACTTGAAGTGGAGTTTAACAATACTTAGAATTTAATTTTATATATGGTGAGTAACATTTTGATGTATACTTTGAGGCCCCAAAATATATAAAGTAAATTTTGATGTATACATTTTGATTACTTTGGATGTATACTTTGCAGAATGAAAGTAAATTTGAGGCCCCAAAATATATAAAAAGACGTATACTTTGAGGCTCCTAAAACTTTGAAGTCATGTGCGGTTGCTAATATGTTGGACATGTGTGTTTTAGAAGTGATTATGTAACACTCTCTTCGTCCCAAATTAATAGTCCACGTTTCTTTTTCCAGATATCGCGATTAATTTTCCACTACTAAAAATAGATAGAGAAGTTGGATCGAGTTTAACATATTATTCTAAGTTGAAATTAATAATTACAAACTTTAAACAAGACATTAATTAATTAGTTATGGGTAAAAATGTCATTCTGCAAAATGTTATAGAGAAAAAACAGTAATAATTATGTTTTTCTTAAACCGTGTGTTTTTCTGTCATGGGACAATTATTTTAGGGCTGGGAGAGTACTCCATACCACATAATCGAAATTAGACAATTACATGTATTGAAAACAGGATGACGTTTTGATATGAATTGATTTGCACATTTTTTGTTTTGATTAAGACACTCGACTTACACCATTAAAATCGTTGTGCTATATTTATATCATGGTGATGTGTGCAAATAAAAAGAGTGCAAATCATCATTATTGTAGCAACCCAATATAATTGGCGTGAGGTTTTCAGCAAGACATATAATCACAGCTGCCATGATACCATTCTCCTCGGAAAACACGTATTATACAATATATGTGAGCTAGCATTTTGATAACCAATTTTGTTATGACTAGCATCAAACTAGTTATCCATAGATGATCATCAGTTCAAGTCATAATAATAAGATTCAAAACGTGTCTAATTTTATCCAAAACCATACTTGTATATCATACAGAAAAAGTAATGAACATGAATGGCATTTAAAATTCCAGCCAACCAACAAGTCATGGCAGCTTTATACATGGCCATTTTTGTAAGCTTTTGAGTCCATTGATAGTAAATGCAGTCAACAAAATCGGGGTAACATCTGGACATGATCCTACAATGGTGGGAAACAATAACCCACTTGCATCATTCACCACAGATTCAAACCCATGTTGGAAAAATGTTGCAGTGTCAAACCAGTGCTCATTAGCCCATTACAAATATGTTATTTCCATTTTGCGGATGTTTCCAATGAAAGTGCAATTTCGATTCGTTCAGTACATGGGTTGCTTACTTGCTTTGGGTAAGGATATAAAGTTATAACGGGTGAAATGAAATGAGTTGAAAGATTAGGATATCTGTCGTAGGTCACTTGAAGTTTAATCACAGGTATAAAATCCCTAAAAAAGGGTTTACTAAATTAGTTTAATTGTCACTGTATTAATGTAATTTTGTAGATATATATTTAGCACACTAAATATATACTGAATATTTGGAAAACACAAGGTTTTGCAGGTCAGGCCAAGCCACACAGATTCACTTTGACCCCTACGAATATTAACCAACCCAAATCCATTTGGACCCGTTACTCAACCTGCCTATTTCGCCACTTCTAGTAACTGGTGACCCAAACACTCAGTAAACTAGTTTGGGTAGACTGTAAACAGATTAAGAGGGGATGTGAAACGGTTCCAAAATCTACATTACTGAATTAAACTATTGTCAAACAGTTATGTCCCCGTCTTTACAACACAATGTAAAGAGATGCATTCGCCCAGTGATGCCAAACAAGTTCTACAGCATGTTTATAAGGGCAAAAGGCACAAAGCCGATTCGGTTGAAGCACTAGGAATCTAGCATCAGTGTTTGGGTGATAAAGTAGAAGTGCTCATAAATGCTTCTTACAATGACATTGACACTGTTAAAAAGTGTCATCATACCTGCAATCAGCTACTGTTGTGATATACGAGGCACTTAAACATACACAATTCTTGTATTCAGTTGTATTGCTTCACAAGTAGTGCAGCATGCACAATCAGTTGTATCTTCGACTACTATAAAATCTAACAACTGGGAACAAAAGAAATTATAAACGACCTCCTCCAGACAAAATTTCAAACACAAGCCAGGGCCTTGCTTATAATAAATGGTAGTATATAATTATACTTCAGGAGTTCCAGGAAGTTTAAAAACAGTCTAACCCTTCCCGTATCTCATGCACCCGGCCCGTCTTTCCCTCCCAAGCCTAACAAATCTAAATGATCACAAGGATATCATCAGAAATAGTAAAACCTCAAGAACAAATTCACCTTTTCCTACATTTGCTGCCAAACAATAAGAAGTTTATTATTAAAAGCCTTAATGCAGCTCACGAGATATCTTATTTATGGGGTCTTGCTGATACGGTTTAGTCTCAGAAACTATCACTATCAAACCACCATGAAGAGTTCATTTTTTAGCCACAAGATTCTTGCAGCCACCTTTCTTTGTTGCCTAATTGCAACACTGAAAGCAGAAGGTATGTCTCTTGAGAGCTCTCCAGAAAGAAACTATAACAATCATCATCGACCTATTAAAACACTTCACATTCATAAAAGGTACTTTTGTATTCGTTGTCGACTATTGTATGAGAATCCACTACCACCACCTAGATTACCTGAAGGGACCGATACAATATTCAACATAGAGAAGCGCATTGTTCCTGGCGGACCTAACCCTCTTCATAACTGAAATTTATGCTAATCTAATATAAGCTAAAGCTTAAGACATGTAATTGCTATTTTACTTCTCTGAAGATTTATGTACAACTTTTCCGAAGTTAGTCTGTAATATATAGCTGGCTGAAGTTTAGAGGCAATCTTACCTGGTATTCTAGTTCATGAATTCTTATCTTCTTATTAGTTGATAAGATTTACTATAAGTAAGTTCTTGATTTGTTCTGCTTTCGGACAAATAATCTCTCCCGTCCAGCTAATGTGGCTAACTACAATGATCATTTATGTATCATCTCTCCTTAATGAACAATATTGATGATTTTAGACATTACTTATTGTTAACATTACACAGAATTTTGGTTAGTCACTTCCCCGAGAACGGTGCAATCTGTTTGTTATTCGATTAATATTCTGACAGGCATATGCAATTGTCTAATATTAAGATCCTAAGTAGAAAAGATTGTGGGCACACATAACAAACATGAATGTGATACCTTAGTGTTCTAACTTCCAAACAATCTCAGACGATTAGTATCGCACTAACATGCATGTAAGTCAAGGATTGATTTTGTTTCAACTGGCACATAAGATTTTTTTCTCAGGTTCGAATGTGTCATAGATGGCACTATTCAATGAAGTTTCAGGCATCACCGCTATGCACACTTTGGGCATTATGGAGGGGTTTGACATTTCTTATTTAAACTACTTATAGTGTTCTAATACAGCAGTAAGCAGTTGTAAAGGTGTATGTGATTGCTTGTCCAAACTGCTTATCTAATTGATTGTGAGTAGAAGCTACTCATTCCAAACTACGCATTACAATAAGCAATCCCTATGTTAATATGCTTAGTCTGGTTATTCAGTCTCAAGCTAATAAGTATACTACTGCAAACATACTATACATTTTGTCAGAGATTCAGACTATATAAAACTTATAATGTGTGCCCTAATACAAACTGATTATCCGTTTTCCACTAAAAAATATATTGCTTAAGAAAATCTTTTGTAGCAACAATCTCTTTAACATCTCAGAATATTCAACTAGCACAAACAGATTTTAATCCAGTGACATAGACGAACTTGTTCCATAGAACAATAAGCATTAGTCCTATGTAAAGCCCCGGCCTTACCTTAAGGTGCTTCATTTAGTTCAAGTGTATGAGTACACTATTTGAACAAGGTTAACTACTTTCAAAGTGTCCCATACTACAACCAAATATCTAACTGGACGCTAACAAACTCATATTAAGAAGAGGACATACAGCTAACATTAACAAGTTTGAAACCGCTTACAACACTAACAAACAAATTTCATTTAAAAACCTTAAAATCAACAAACTCGCAAACCACAAATTCCATGTCACACAACTATAATTCAAACACGCACAAGCACATCACCCTTGGTTTATGAGTATAGTTAAATCAAATCAAACCAAACACAAATGGGGTGTTTGTTTAAGCTTATATGTCGACTTACGAGCTTACTTGATTTCGACTTATATTTCATAAGCCCCAATTTTCCAGCTTATTTCAAGACTTGTTGGCTTATATAAGCTTGTTACATCGTAACAAGCTAATAATAGTCTCAAAACAAGCCAGAAAATTAGAGCTTATGAAATATAAGTCAAAATCAAATAAGCTCGTAAGTCGACATATAAGCTTAAGCAAACACCCCTAAAGTCAATACCAAAACTAATATTAGCTAGCATATTAAACCTCCAACTCAATTTAATGAACCAATCGTTCTTCCCCAATACAACAAAACCGCGACATAAAATTTAGTAACAAATGAATGCATACAACATTCATAATGAAATTATTATAAAACATAAGCTCAAGTATCACTACATTACATAACTCCAATATTAAATAAATAAACAGTTGTGATAAAACCCTAGCATCAAATTTTAAACATCCATGATGCTTTTGATTTTAGGAGCATAAAGCGAGTAAACAACAGCTTGTCTTTTAGCGACCTGAAGCTGAGACTGGCCTTCGTCGAAGACGGCGGAGATTAGCGAGGGCTCAGATAGCGTTTTGTTGGTGCGAAATGAGTCGATAGTGCGGCGTTTGGTGTATTCTCTGATGTTGTAGTCGGGGAATTGGTGAGATGTTCGGAGGAGTGATCGGAATAGTGATAGGATTTGTGAGCGTGACGGCGCTGCTGATGCCATTTTTCTGTTTGGTTTGTTTTTCCGGTGAGGGTTTGCCTTTGGGTTTTGGGTTTATTTGTGGGACGTGTAGGGGGTTTTTCCATACAAAACACAGCCTCTTTTCTCTGCTTTTTTTAAGAACCGGCTAATTTTCTGTTATTTATTTGATATTTATTTTCATCTAACTTAAAAAAATTATAATTATTAAATTTAATATGAAATTTATCTTAAACTTATTCGTTTCGTCTCAATTTATTTTTCCACTTTTGATTTTTTAAAGTCTTTCTTTTGTAACTTAAACAAAAATACTATATACTTAAACAAAAAATAAGCAGTCCCAAACACCCACTCAAAAGAGATTTGGGTTAATCGATTTTAGGTTATTCGGCTTAGGGTCAGATATTCGGTGCTAACCGGAGTTTTGCAATAGTTTTGGGTTTTGGGTATTCAAGTCAAACACTGAGGCCACTCAATACTCGAAAGTTGTTACAATAATGTATAAAGACAAACTCAATATGTAACAAAACTTCACGTCGTAGCTGTGGCATCGACAATTAATTTGTAGTACAATATGTTTAAGTTTAGCATTACTTGTAATATACTCGATATATCAATTTTATGTTACCATGATTGTTGAACTTTGAATTCTAGTTGATGAAAAAAGGTGCCCCTTGATTGCCTTAGTTTGGGGTTGATTTAATATATTTCTTTTTAATGATTTTTATTCATGCTTTTGTAAACTTGCCTCGAGTTACTTTTGAGCTCGAGTTAAGTTTCATATTTTTCAGCTCAAATGTTTTCTAAAGATGAAAGTTGAAAAATACACAAATTGTTTATGTTTAGTGTGTGGAAATTAATAATGATTTTGGTGGCTATGCCATAAGCGCGATAGTTTTGTATGGTCCGAATGTATGTCGGGTGGACTAAAACTTTAGGGGCTCATTAAAGAAGCCCTGTCTTTAGAATTTAGACGTCATGGACAACATAATGAGCAATAAAATACGCAAAAGTTTCATAAAAAATGTGCATATGTGTCACTTAATTGTGGTAAAAGAAAAAGAAAAATTAACACAATTTAATTGGTAAATCTCACTTGCAACATGTGCTTGTGAATGTTATTTTGCAAATTAAATCTCACTTTTGAATTATGATTTTACCTTTCTCATTTATATGGTCTTTTTTTTGGTTTGTTAAAAGGCATAAAACTAATCCAAATATATGATCAACAACACTCAAATTAGAGAAAAACTAATTAACAAATAAAATTATCAAAATATATACGAGTAGTACGGAAGAGGATCAAATAGAAAGTTGGTTCCTTCTAAAAACTCTAAACAATCACCAGAGAGTGACATGTGTCATTTCCTTTTCCCTCACTTTTTTTCCCTTTTTCGCTCCAATCTGTGATACACTTATGAGTAACATTAATGAACATCAGTTTTTACAAAAAGAATAAAAAAATGATGAACAGTTAGAGTACTAAAGAACATTTGAATATTGATGAACATTTTGTGCATGAACATCCTTGCAAAATATTATGACTTGAACCCACAACCATTAGTTTAGGGATCTTCTCACACAACATGGGATATTATTGGACCACCAAACTTTTTTTTTTTTTTTGGATATTGATGAACATGAACATTATTGAACACGTATTGATGAACATAAAAATAACTAATGAACATTTGTATTGAAGAACATAAATAAATAAATAACTAGTAAACTAATGAACATGTATTGCATACCTGAAGTTTTATTCATCACAATTTTGATTTTTTAAGGAAATATTGAAGCTTCTATAAATTACCAAAACATTTATATTTTAATGAACAAATTCAAACCCTAAAATCACAAAATTGCTCTATTGAGACATGTATCGAACATCTTATAGGCGTTTTCATGAATACATGAATTCTTTGAAAATTTATAAGGAAAACTTTATAAAAACAAAAAAGATGAAGATTTAAGTTAGTTTAGAGTTTGTTGTTCAAAAATCACTATAGGATTATCGTTTTAACTCAAATTGAACAAAACCCTATTTTTTTTTTCTAAATTAGTTAACATGGAACTTGATGGAAAAGATTGTGATTTGTAGCGATTAAACGAATATATGCTGAATTTCAATAGAAATCAAAGCCTAGTTTTGTGATTTTGAATGATTTTTAAAGCTAAAATTAGGGTAGAGATTTGAGAAATTTGTGAAAGAGAAAGAAGAAAAGATGAATGACCTCAAATTGAGGGAGGAAAAATGGGGGACAAGTGTTGACTATAAATGACTTTTTAAACTTTTTAGCAAAAGGTCTCTTCGCATAGGATCGCAACCCTATATAGTACTCCGTAGAACATATTCAGTCAAGATAACCCATTTAGGGTAGTCACCACTTTACATTAAAAGAACTACGAGTATATTTTACACAAAAATTATCAAGAATGTTTAAGATGATTAAAGCCGGGTTTTGGAGTCTAAAACCGAGACCAGCCCTATTTGTAACCAGACCTAACCGGTCCCTGGTCAAGGCTATTCCTGGTCGAAACAAAACTCTCATTTTTTGCTCCATCTCTCAATGTTTACAGTTGCTTGCATTCTCAAACCTATTTGTTACATACAAAGCCATGTCCTCAAACAAAGCTCTACAACAATGCAAGTCAAAAACATGCATCTTATGAGGCCTTCTCACCCTCTTCACTTCTGCAACTCTGTACATTTGTTGTATTGTAGGCACTCCCAGGGACATTGACAAAAAGTTCACTGTCAAGATCACTGTCAAGCAGTCGGTAATGATCACAACCCTGCAAAAATTTATTTATATTTATCAAAAGGTTGTATGCACACAAAACATGCATTGTTTATTTCTTAAATATGAAAAATACAAGTGGCAATTTCAACTCATTTTATTTATAAATAGGTCGATTTGGGGTTATGTAACATCTCTAATGAGTCACCTAGATTATGCTAAAAGATTTGGCTAAAAAAGTGGGTCAGTTGGGTTATAACCTAAATGACTTGAGCAACCGAAATAAGGTCAAATGGTCAATAGGTCATCAATCTCCTAGATTGCTTTATCACAAAAAAGTTGTACATTTTTACTAAAATAACAGAGTTCCAATAATCATATTTAACATGTTAATTATTCATAAAGAATCAACACAAATTCGATATTTTTGTGGCAGGTCTATACCCAAATCATTGACCCATTAACCAACCCCCGGATCTGCCCATTCTGCCATCTTTAAAATTACTACCTTTTCATTGTCGATCTGTGCAGATCTCTCAACGGATTTTAGGTCGGACAGTAACTTGTTAAGTTTTCTCTTAGCCTTGGCTCTTTCTGAGCGCCGCTCAGCACATTGAGCAGCAGTAACTTCAGCATGACATGCAATACAAAGGGTTCTCATGTTCTCTAGTTTGCATTCACCTGCAGATGAATTGCATAGAAAATCAGGTAAAATTTCAGAACTGGATCTAACAGGACGAGTTGCACACAATTACAATTACAGATGGAAAAATAGGCAGATTTGGTCACGGTCAAAACGGGGGTACTTTTTTACACTGATCATTAAATGAGCGGGTCAGGTATGAAACGTTTCTGTCCCAAATTTTTTAGATTTAGTGTACCAAATAGGCGAATATGATTACTAAAGTTATACTAGATCAATATTCAATACTAATATATGCCTAAAATATACACTGCAGAAAAATTCCGACCGACACTAAATGTTTTAGGCATATATTATCTGACTGGTTTCTGATTTATGTAATATTATCTGGTTTTATCCATTTAAGATACAGCATAACTTGAAAACAACCCATACTTAAGTAAATGGGTCAAGAACTCAAGATAGCAGCATATAGTTAAAAGTTAAAACCTATATTGAGTCAATGGTCAATTGCAGCAATAAATTTCTATAATCATTATACAATTTACGAGTAATTATTTTAGGATACCTCCCCCTCGATATACTGGCACAATGTGGTCTGCATGCCATGCATTTCCTTCTGTTGGATCACTAATGAGCTTTTCAAGTCTACAAAAAATAACAAAAGATATCAGGGATATGATTGTATCTAATAATATAAAATGTGTAACAGAGCACCATAGATAGGCACCACCTATAACAAATTGTTGGTCATAATTAATCAAACAACAGTAAGCAGTAATATATAATACACTGACCTAAAGTACCAAATAGGTGAAAAACAACTTTTAACAAGATGACAAATTTCAATGTTCACAATATTTTACTCATCATGCATACTCCATACAACCATACTTCAAGAAAGTAGCAAAAGCCAAGTGGTTGGTCAGCAGGCAGTGGGGTTGGATTTCCAATTCTCAGTGACACTTTTGAGGTTTTAAATTCCCATTAACACTTTTTAGGTTTATGAAATGTGTGGCCAATGCTCACCACATTCAATTTTATATGCAGACCTTATACATGAATGACTCGATGCAATGTTTATATCAACAGCCTTAATGCTGACGTCAAGATTCTAGAAAGAAAAAAATAGAAAGAGGTCACAAGCATTAAGTTGATATCCAAGTATTTTCATTGAAGAAATCAAAAGTCAAATATTGGAATCGAAAATAGGAAAACGATAAAACGATATGACACTTGATGTACAAAGTACAAACTCACAAATTTTTACGTGCTGCCAACTTTGGGGATTCTTTCATGATAAATTCTCTCCGCTTCTGAAGCGACATAGGTTTGATGTTCTTCACAAGTTTTCTGCAATCAAGATGGCAATTTGTGCATACACCATGTTCAATTTGAGCGAGCCCCTGCATATCTCATGGTTCAGAGTTCAGACTAGACAAAACATCCCATCCTACCAAAAAGTATACATAAGAGAGAATCAAAATGATACAATACCATGCGTAGGTATCTATTACTAGTTCTTAAGCGAAATTCGTCATAACACTCCAGTTCACAGAACAAATCCTCAAAGAACTCAGGCTCCTTGGCACTCTTCTTCCTGGAAATGAGTTTGCTCAGTTTGCATCTTACAGTAAAATATCTTTTTATTGACAAAAGCTTAACTTACATGCAAATTTTTTGACACAATTTACAGAGTGGTTCATTATCGAATGTCCAAGCCTGCAAGTAGTGTCTCTCTTTTTTGCCATGAATGAGAGATATAGTCTTCCAAGCAGCATTTGAGGGGAGGGGCTGGCTTATATCATCTAGCGATGTACCCCTCTTCTTACTTCCTCCTTTCAGCAGTCCCTGTATGGTGATAGTTTAACTTTCACTCCGACTATGTACACACATCTATTTATACATGCAAAAAAGAATACCCATATAATAAAGCTCATTTATATATAAAAGGTCAATCCGAGTTGTATCTTTTTGATAAAGGGTCAAACGAGGAAACTATATAGATTAAAGAAAGCTAAAACTAAACTGGTCAAAAATCATTTAACATGTATTCAAGAGCTTACAATGTCCTAAATCATTTTATCCAAAAAAAGCATATGAAATTTATAGTTTTTTAAAACATTTAGGACAAAACCCAGAAACCCTATGGACTTGGACATTTTGTTTGGGAAATTCCCCGGGAAATTCCCCAAACTATTTTTGCATGATTAAATCCATTGACCCTTTAAGAGTAACAAAAAGGTCATAATTAATTAAAAAAATGGCTTTTTTTAAGAAATACTTGTTAAAATATCACAAAAATGTCTTTTTTGCATGATTAAGTTCCTAAACTTCTTACATCAATACCTTTCAGCAAAAAATTATAAGTTAGGGACTACTCCACACAAAAAGTAAAAGTCCACAGGTTTTCTATGGAATTCCCCGAACAATGAATACAGTAATTAACAAAAAAAATGTTGGATTGCACACCCAGAACTGGTACGTTTTGACCCACATGTAAAAACTACCAGTTTTGGACATTTGACCCATTTCCTGGACCACGCGTTTTACCACTCCACAAGAAAGAACAATAACTTTCAGGCATACCTCTTTATTATGGTTTTGGCTTTCATTCAAACATAACTCAACGGCCAATGGAAGTTGAAGAGGCTTGTTGTATAATTTGCTCTGCTCAATAGGTCGAAGACTGCTCCATTCATCAATAAAACTTAAAAGAGCAGGCCTGTATATTAAATCATCGTTGATTAATTTATGAGCCAAGTTGTTATGAACAGGTGGATCATTTGTCTCAAGTTCCTCTGGTCTGAAATTTTTAAACAGTGGGGTTGGCCTTGTTTCAACTCCATGGATGCAGGAATACAAGTGGATTCTTCCTGTGTATTTGCTGACCTGGAAAAAGTTCAAACTGACTATAAGCAATTGAAAGTGATATGTTGCACAGGCTTGTGGGTGGTGGGCCCAAATTTCTTTCATTTGTATGAATTGTGCTACAAACACGTTAAGTGCACCAAAAAGTAACTCACTTTTGCGTTAATGTCATTGTAGGTATGACAATAGAAGCTACATATTGTAATGCAACAAACTTTCAATATTTACTGCTGTGTGTATGTAACTTCTAGGACATTTAAGATAGTAGTCATGGCATGCCGACCCCCACAATATCAAAAAACTGATGTCAGATTACCAATTTATAATGTTGTAAAAGGTTACATACGATGCCAAAAATTTAAAAATATATTACATATAACTAGAAAAAACACTTTTTCTTACATACAAGACAAAGGGATAAAAGAACGTTGCAATTTGGTCTAATGAACCCGAAGAAAAACAAACTACATAACGAATACATGTGAAATACCCTTTGTCCCAAACACTCTTTGAAGCAAAGATACTTAAATATATGTAAAATGATGTTATTACCCCTTGCCAGACACTAAAGATGAAACATGAACAATAAAAGACATGAAAATTTGTTGTAAATGTCCAACACTCAACTTGAAGCATGCATACCAAATACATGGAAAATGATATTATCAACCCCTTGTGAATAGCATACATGTACAATGACATAGATCCCTTTCTCCAACACTAAACTTGAAGCACTAAAACATACCTCAAATCGAAGAGAAGAAGCAGGGATACAACCAGGGTCAGCTTCAACCTGGTCAGTAGGTTCTCCATCACTTGGTATTTTAAGTGAAGTGTGTGAATGAACGATATTTTCTCGCTTACTTTCGTGTGTAGATTCTTGAGCTGTTCCATTGGAAGCCATAATCTCTTCATTATTTATAACAGGGACAACATCAGCCTGTGAATGAATTAAAGTTTATGATCATTTGTTTCAAACGAGTCACGTAATGTAGTTATATTAAGAAGGGTTTGTAGCGATTACTTTTTTCTTGTAGCAGTACTTGGCAAATGGACCAAAAGGATTTTCATCTTCACTTGCAGAAGTCGTGGGTCCATTAACAACTTCATCAGACTGTATATCATCACCAGTTGCATACTGAGAGCATCTCACTGGATCAATGTCAGAAGATTCATCAATTTCGTCCCCCTCAACAACCAAATTATCTTTCGTGTCTTTTTCTGTGACAGATTCATGTTCAAAAATATCTTCAACCTGCAGAACAAAACAAAATTATCTTATAAATTAAAGAGTGTGACTTACATACTGTATTCATCTAATCATTTTCCTGTTTTAAATTTTCAAAACGAATTTCCATAAATGAAAATCATAACACAGATTCGCAGACTATTCTTATTATTGTGATTCCTAAAGACACAAAATGTGGACAAACAGATTACACATTCTAGGAGTGACTTGTATTCTTAGGAATTAACTTATATCACTAACCACTAACCAAAATTATATTCCAAAAACTGTTGATAAAATAATAGATACCATGATCTCCGCTAATGAGTCATGCTTCCCATCTACAGTAGATGAAGTACGATGCAAACTTCTATTTAATCTTTTCCAGTGGGATTCATCTTTAGTGTCCTGAAAAGAAATTAGAAATGGTCATGACAGTTTAAAAAAGCCTGAATCATACATTAGATAAATGAGTATGCAGACCTTTGCAATAAAAATATAAACGTTGACTGCATTCATTTGACCACGCCTGTGGGCTCGACTTTCAGCCTGTAATAACAATTGCATCAAGTAAACAAAACAACAGAGAAAAAAGAGAACAAGATATACTCTCAAAAAATCTGTATGGTTACACTATATGATAGTAGATCAAGGATCCTAACAGACTAATATACCCTTAAAGATCCCTAAATCTCGTGTAAATCATTTTCACAACCTTATTAACTACTGAAAAAACGCAACCACCACATATATATGGTGACATTGTAGTTAGTAATATTAAGTCAAAGAAAGCAACCTCCAAACTTTACTTCTTTTCGTTACATGCATCAGTAAAAATATGACAACATGAGACTCGGCATGTTTATACCTGTTGAAAGTCAGATATTCTCTCAGGCAATTCTAGAAACACCACATTTTGTGCGGCTGACAAGTCAAGTCCACTACTACCAGCAAGTATCCCAACCAATGCAATTTTAACCTGACATTGCAAGTCACATTGTTTAATGAATGATAGTTACAAAAGATGGATAGATGCTGGAATCAATAAATAATAAAAGAAACAGTATTCAAATGAGTTTACTAAGATGAGATTCAACATGCCTGTTTTGAATGTTGGAAAGATTGGATAGCTTGCTGTCGATCTTTGGCAGATCCATCGCGCCCATCAATACGTACAAACTGGATCCCCTTCTCACATAGGAATTCCTGTTAAGTTGAAAGATATGATAAGGAGTACAAAGATAAATGCCAAAATATATTCCGATACGAGGCAACCAAGTTCGATCCGATATTTTAGCACAAAGAATACATGAAAGCAGACGAATAGAATCAAACTTAGTTTGTATTAGAAAGACACCAGATATGTTAGTTTTTCCTCTTGGACTCACTTCATTTCCTCTCTTTTGACATTCAAATCTTTTCTGAATCATAACGATTATACTAAGATAAATAGTATACTAAACAGGAGATGAAAACTCCCTCACCTGTAATCTGTCAGTCACCTTAAGATGATGAACAAAAATTATCATTTTATGTGAACTTTCACTTGAGTCAAAATGTCCGTCATCAGATTCGGCAATGATAGGATGCATAAGTAGCCACTCTTTAAATCCTGATAACTTTGCTATACTGATAGCTTGATTGGATGGTTTTGATGAGTTGCGAGCACCATCATCCTCTGAAAGCAACAAAAAACAAACAGGAACTTCTTACAGCTGATATGATACTTTTTGTAACTCATTATAAAGCTTACAGAAGGCAGGGGCATTAACAAAATACTGTGGTAGAAGTTAGGATGCCAGCTCAAATTATACAAGGACACTGGTAATAAAGACATTTTAAAAGTCAACTTTTTATCAGACCACCTAGTTCTATATTACAGAATTTAGAATTTTAAACATAGCAAGCTAACTAGATATCAGCATAAATTATGTCATTATAACAAGGAGCATGGTTGTTTCTCTGGAAAGAGAATCCCACTTCACATCACTAACAAATAATATGCTGAAATCTTACAATTACCACTATTTTCATTAAGCTCATCAAATGGAACATCTTCAGCAACGTTTCCTGTAGACGTGCCATCATTTGCCATACCACAAATTGCTATTGCTGAATCGATATCTGATTTTTTCAAAACCAAGGTTATGATTTGTCGTCGTATGGGTGGTAATTGCATCAAGACATGCTCTTTTAATCGTCGTATCTACATGACACAAAATAGCAGCAATACTCAAGATAACATTCAAGATATTGACGAAAATGATGATAAAGCTAAAAATGATACAGCGTGATATACGTTGCAAGATTCATAGAGCAAAACCATTTCTAAACTACGCATTCCTTCCCATAAGTTCCACTTGACAATTTTCTTTGTCCCATTGATGAAAACATGTTGGTATAGGATATGAAATTAGAAAATTTTGAATAAATTAGGGAGTCTCTTAAAAAAGATTATATTTATCAGATTAGTTTCCTTTTATTTAGTAATTGTCTCCTAGTTTAATAAAAATTAGGTTTACTTGTGAGTATCTTATAAGGGTTGTTACTCGTGTATTATAAATAGCGTTCAATTGTTTAGGTTTTTATTGTGCTAAGTTTGAATGATTGAAATAACAAAAAAGCCTAGAAGACTTTTATCAACCTTCGGGATTCTTATCACCTTCCCACAAATGATATTATCCCCTCCTGTTTGATAACATTAATTATCAACCTATCATCTGACGATTAAATGATCTAATCTTTAGGCTTGTCCTAAATCACCCAGAAAGAAGTTCTCTATCAAGATTTAACTTTAAATATGATGTTTTCAAATAGATCTACTTTTTTAAAATGTCTACTTCCCAATTTTTCTCTGTCCCGGAAAATGGTTCTCTTTCAAAAGTTCACCTTAAATATGAATTAGATCTTATAGATTATTATTTACTTCTTTTTAAATAAGGATAATAATTTTTATTTTTATTTTTTTTAAAAAAAAAAAAAAAAAAAAGGCTCTTGAATGGGGAGAAGAGACTGTGATTTATAACTGATTGTTTCAACATTCAAGGATAGGATATGTCGCTGAGAAGTTAAAGAAACGACAAAGGAGTACAAATAACAAAAACTGACCATAACAGTCTGCTTCAGTAACACGTTTAGCTCTTCCAAGCGAACGCCCTTTGAAAAATCCTAAAAGAATGAAACCACTTTAAATATGCTGAATTTGAATGTTACAATTACCTAATCACACCCACGGATACATATACACACACATAAATGCTACCTGATACACATGTCCCTGCTGACCCCGCACAATACTCATGGAACAGTATGTTTTTGCAAATGCAAGCTTGTCCTTTCCTAGCAGTCCAGGCCTAGCCAAAGATAGGATGATATGTCAAGAAAACTACATGATCCGACAATTATCCACAAAATACAAAGGGAACGTTAAAACTTACCATAACATGTTTATCTGATGAAAAATGTCAAATGGCCTATTCGCACCTAGGAGAAATACCAGACAAGAAATTAGGATGCACACATTGAAGTACTAATAAAAGACGGTGAATTCCTAAAAGTACTAGATGAATGATAACTGATAACTAATAAGCATTAAGTTTTATCATCCGCAAAATGTAATTTAGCTTTGCCACAACCTTGACAAAGAAGGAGTCCCTGAGAGTAGAACTATACGGCTGATCTTTGTCGAGATATCAAGTACAGCTTGTGTCTGTAATTAAAAAAATTGACAAGAGAATAAGGTGACCAAAATAGCACAAAAATGAAAAACAGTATGAGTATAAGACACCACCAATAACTTGTTTTGACCACCCATGCCCAAAGCAAATCAAGAAACTCAACATACAAGAGAGTGTAACACAGCAATTCAATACAACATAAAACATGGACAAATTTTAAAAGTACTTAATGCAATTTCATTACATTAGATTCTTAGGGAAGGGTCAGTCGGCACCCAAAAAGGGTGCACGGGGTCAGAGTTTCCCCGCTAATTTAAACCTATGGGAGATTCTTGGTAACTAGTTTTTACTTCTGTGAGAAACTGAAAGCATCACATTTCCGGGCCTAAATGTACAAAAATTCAACCTGAGAAAGACATCCTATAGCTAGAACCTAGTCTATCTGTAAAGAAAACTTTAAGTAGAGCAAAAATCACAAAAACCATTTGTGCATAGTCCTCGAATACTCTTTCCATTTTAGGAATACTCTTTCCATTTTATTTTTTTAGCAAATTCAAGGCACTAACTTTAGACAGTGTTCCTTATGATAGACATAGTGCTTAGTTTGAGAGGATTACATAAAACTGAAGACACAACACGCTACTTACATGAAATCTGTAAAAAATTCAAAGTTAACCGAGTGCCAGTAGAATATAACTATACCTCCCCCGCTTCTGCTAATGGCCGTTTTGTACAACGTACATGATGGGATTCATCAACGATCAAGACAGCCCATTTTAGCTTTGATATGCTAGTCTTCAAATTGTGCAGCATTGTGTAAGAAATTACAACAACTTTTGGAAGCCTTGCTAAGTTTGCAGGATTGTTTAGATGACCAAAAACTGAAAGGCGAAATTCAATGAAGAAGCAATGCATTAGCTACCAAAAGTTACTCAGAATTAATAGTTCTTATCATTGCTAACAATTGCATATGCTGAAAACACTATGTGGTATGTCGTAAGATACAGCAAAAAAATAACTGCATCAGGTAAAACAGGCACCTGTTAAAACTTAAAAGGACGTGTTTTCTCCCAGGGAAGCAATATTTTACATACACAATGATACCCCAGATGTTAGCACAGAAAAACACACGTGTATAAATGAAACAAAAATTCCAATAATAAAAGCTAGCAGGGAGAGATGACAATTGCTTCATGATTAATCAAAATTCCGAAAACTACTTATATAATCCAATATTCCGCACTATATATGTCACTTTCTTATTAAACCACCAATTAGTATGTTGCAACTTCCACTCCATTTTAATGGGAAACAACACTAATGTAGGGTGGAGAAAGCATACTTTAAGCCAGCTGTACCTCTCGCGACACCTTTGTCAAAAACTAACATCACGATCTATGAGCAAATGCGCTCACTATCAATTTTGGCAGGAAATCTTTATGCTATTTAACCATAATAGGACTAATAGCATTGCACAACAAGATAATCCATAGTTAAGAACATACCCAAGTGAATATCAGAGGGCAAACAAGATGGAAGCCAATGCTCCAATTCTTCTGCCCATGTATATCGTAAAATAGCAGGGCAAACAACTAGTATTGGACCTTCATTCATGAAACAGCTTGCAATTGCAATGGCCTGAAAACCAAACAAGCAACCATGTTAGTGTATATCCGCTAATCTAAGATAAGTTATACTACTGCACACTTAACTCATTTTCCCGATGCTTACCTGAAGTGTTTTCCCAAGTCCCATTTCATCAGCAATGAGACACCGTCCACCCCTACGCAATCCAAACTTCACGCCTTCAATTTGAAAAGGAAGCAGTACCTCCAACAACGACTTCGAAAGCTGCCCCATTAATTCCCCTACTTTCTCATCAGACAAATGTTCTGGCCTGCAAGGCTCCCATCGCCCATCAACACACGACCGTGACAGTATACTAATAGCTCTACGCGTAACATAAGGAATATCCTCAAACTCAATGCGCTCGGCCCTTAATGACCTAACAACCGCATCATAATCCGCGAGATTGTAAACACAAGCTTCCCCACCACAATTGTTTTGTGTGTAATGCGACGCCACCACCTAATAACATCAGCTAATTAGTAATTAGGCATATCGTATACACAGCTAGTCAATCGTACCACTGCAATCCCTAATATCTATAAAATCACAAGTGATGCCACACCCTAATTTTAACAATTCAGTTACGCCTAATCTGATCTTAAGGATCTGGTATCCTCTCCACAACATCATAGCATCATACGAGTATCGAGACTATACTAGTACTAAATATAACAGCTAATACATCATTTAAACATACCTCATAAAGCACAATAAAATGACGCAATTTAAATGTATGAGCAACTAGCCAATTGTACCACTGCAAACCCTAATATCAATATAATCAGATGTGTTGAGACGTCTGAAATTAAACAATTCTAAAACGCCTAATTTGTTTAGTGATCTGGCATCCTCTCCACAATATCATACAAGTCTCCATGATATCATACAAACCCTAATATCAATATAATCAGATGTGTTGAGACGTCTGAAATTAAACAATTCTAAAACGCCTAATTTGTTTAGTGATCTGGCATCCTCTCCACAATATCATACAAGTCTCCATGATATCATACAAACCCTAATATCAATATAATCAGATGTGTTGAGACGTCTGAAATTAAACAATTCTAAAACGCCTAATTTGTTTAGTGATCTGGCATCCTCTCCACAATATCATACAAGTCTCCATGATATCATACAAACCCTAATATCAATATAATCAGATGTGTTGAGACGTCTGAAATTAAACAATTCTAAAACGCCTAATTTGTTTAGTGATCTGGCATCCTCTCCACAATATCATACAAGTCTCCATGATATCATACAAACCCTAATATCAATATAATCAGATGTGTTGAGACGTCTGAAATTAAACAATTCTAAAACGCCTAATTTGTTTAGTGATCTGGCATCCTCTCCACAATATCATACAAGTCTCCATGATATCATACAAACCCTAATATCAATATAATCAGATGTGTTGAGACGTCTGAAATTAAACAATTCTAAAACGCCTAATTTGTTTAGTGATCTGGCATCCTCTCCACAATATCATACAAGTCTCCATGATATCATACAAACCCTAATATCAATATAATCAGATGTGTTGAGACGTCTGAAATTAAACAATTCTAAAACGCCTAATTTGTTTAGTGATCTGGCATCCTCTCCACAATATCATACAAGTCTCCATGATATCATACAAACCCTAATATCAATATAATCAGATGTGTTGAGACGTCTGAAATTAAACAATTCTAAAACGCCTAATTTGTTTAGTGATCTGGCATCCTCTCCACAATATCATACAAGTCTCCATGATATCATACAAACCCTAATATCAATATAATCAGATGTGTTGAGACGTCTGAAATTAAACAATTCTAAAACGCCTAATTTGTTTAGTGATCTGGCATCCTCTCCACAATATCATACAAGTCTCCATGATATCATACAAACCCTAATATCAATATAATCAGATGTGTTGAGACGTCTGAAATTAAACAATTCTAAAACGCCTAATTTGTTTAGTGATCTGGCATCCTCTCCACAATATCATACAAGTCTCCATGATATCATACAAACCCTAATATCAATATAATCAGATGTGTTGAGACGTCTGAAATTAAACAATTCTAAAACGCCTAATTTGTTTAGTGATCTGGCATCCTCTCCACAATATCATACAAGTCTCCATGATATCATACAAACCCTAATATCAATATAATCAGATGTGTTGAGACGTCTGAAATTAAACAATTCTAAAACGCCTAATTTGTTTAGTGATCTGGCATCCTCTCCACAATATCATACAAGTCTCCATGATATCATACAAACCCTAATATCAATATAATCAGATGTGTTGAGACGTCTGAAATTAAACAATTCTAAAACGCCTAATTTGTTTAGTGATCTGGCATCCTCTCCACAATATCATACAAGTCTCCATGATATCATACAAACCCTAATATCAATATAATCAGATGTGTTGAGACGTCTGAAATTAAACAATTCTAAAACGCCTAATTTGTTTAGTGATCTGGCATCCTCTCCACAATATCATACAAGTCTCCATGATATCATACAAACCCTAATATCAATATAATCAGATGTGTTGAGACGTCTGAAATTAAACAATTCTAAAACGCCTAATTTGTTTAGTGATCTGGCATCCTCTCCACAATATCATACAAGTCTCCATGATATCATACAAACCCTAATATCAATATAATCAGATGTGTTGAGACGTCTGAAATTAAACAATTCTAAAACGCCTAATTTGTTTAGTGATCTGGCATCCTCTCCACAATATCATACAAGTCTCCATGATATCATACAAACCCTAATATCAATATAATCAGATGTGTTGAGACGTCTGAAATTAAACAATTCTAAAACGCCTAATTTGTTTAGTGATCTGGCATCCTCTCCACAATATCATACAAGTCTCCATGATATCATACAAACCCTAATATCAATATAATCAGATGTGTTGAGACGTCTGAAATTAAACAATTCTAAAACGCCTAATTTGTTTAGTGATCTGGCATCCTCTCCACAATATCATACAAGTCTCCATGATATCATACAAACCCTAATATCAATATAATCAGATGTGTTGAGACGTCTGAAATTAAACAATTCTAAAACGCCTAATTTGTTTAGTGATCTGGCATCCTCTCCACAATATCATACAAGTCTCCATGATATCATACAAACCCTAATATCAATATAATCAGATGTGTTGAGACGTCTGAAATTAAACAATTCTAAAACGCCTAATTTGTTTAGTGATCTGGCATCCTCTCCACAATATCATACAAGTCTCCATGATATCATACAAACCCTAATATCAATATAATCAGATGTGTTGAGACGTCTGAAATTAAACAATTCTAAAACGCCTAATTTGTTTAGTGATCTGGCATCCTCTCCACAATATCATACAAGTCTCCATGATATCATACAAACCCTAATATCAATATAATCAGATGTGTTGAGACGTCTGAAATTAAACAATTCTAAAACGCCTAATTTGTTTAGTGATCTGGCATCCTCTCCACAATATCATACAAGTCTCCATGATATCATACAAACCCTAATATCAATATAATCAGATGTGTTGAGACGTCTGAAATTAAACAATTCTAAAACGCCTAATTTGTTTAGTGATCTGGCATCCTCTCCACAATATCATACAAGTCTCCATGATATCATACAAACCCTAATATCAATATAATCAAATGATAGAAACGCCAGATCTTAATAATCCGGTATTCTGGTATCCTTTCTACGATACGGCACGGGCTCGACTTTTAACTAGTACTAATTACAAAAGTTAAAACAATAAAACATAACTTAAATGCATCGAAATGTAATGCAATCTAAAACTAACGGATTAAAAAAGACCCGATCGGTATCCTCGCTACGAAGATCATACAATTCTCAATTTTATATAAATGCTAATTATAACAATTTTTTAAAACAACTAAAACATAATTTAATTGTATACAATAAACCTACATTAAAGAGACAATAGCTCAATTGTTTAAAACACTCCTTTTCTCCAATAAACGTATAGCCGTCAACCGGTAACGGCTTGACCGAAAAGGACTCCGGAGACGTAATTTCGAGGCGAACGATGAACTTTTCGGGGGAGATCTTCTGACACTTGGATAGGTTCCATGATTCGACATCGGAAGGCGCCTTGCGTTTATGTTCGATTGGGTGAGAGGGTGGTTCCATTTGACGGTGATTGATTTTGATTTTGATTGTTAGGGTTTTGAATTGAGGGTTTGTTTGTTAAGCGGGAAAATGTGTGTGTGTTTGTTTGTTGGTGGTGTGTTGATTTGGGGATTGTGAAAAAATAAAAGGTCCGTTAGAATAGATAACGGATGTTTTTTCCTAATTTTGTTTGCCGTGTGGTGAGAACTTAAAACGAAAAATAACTATAACTACTCCATCCGTCTCAAAATTATTGTCAAGAGACAAAAAATACAAAGTTTAATAAAAGTGGGGTCATTATAATTTTTAACCACACAAATAGAATATTCCCTCATAATATTCCCTTTTTACTAAAAATGGAAGGTGAACAATTATTTTGAGACATCCCAAAAGGAGAATATGGACAATTAATTTGAGACGGAGGGAGTACATATTTGAGATGAATCGACTTGAATTAGATGCATCTCTATTCATTTATATGTATCCCAAATAGTTTCTAAAGTGATTTTGAAGTGAAAAAATATGCAAAGTAGTACTAGCAACAAATTTGACCCGCATATGACGAAAAATACATAGGATTCTTCTAATTTGATTAAATGCATCTAATATATGTATATACATCTGATTGTTAGCTAGAAAATATATTATGGTACATCTAAAAGATTAAGGATGCATCTAATTCAAATCGATGCATCTCTAATGTATAATTGTAGTTATTTCTCATCCTTCTCATTTTAAGGTTTCTTCTCATTTGATCCTAAGTCCTTACCGTCATACATATTTAAACCAAGTATAACATTTTCTTTTCAAAAGGTTTGGTATGGTAAATCAGTGTTATCTGTATCTAATAGCAGTTAACGACAGTTAATTATCTCACATAACGTACATCACAATCTATCTAACACGTCATAAGCAGGATTTGAACCTAGAGGTGAGCATGGGGTGGTTTGGGGCGGTTTTGGCTAAAACCAAACCCCAAACCAAAAGTTCGGTTTTATGTTTTTTAAAACCAAACTCCATACCAAAGGTTCGGTTTGGTTTTATCGGTTTTTGGTTTTTTGCGGTTCAGTTTTCGGTTTTTCCGTTTTTAGGTCTTCGGATATCCAAAAAATTTTATGACGGTTTTATGTTATAGCCATTATTTAGCTAAGTTTTTTTCAATTCAGATATCCGAAATTTCGGATAACGGTTTTATATATCCGAATATCTATAATTTTTGGAAAACTTTTATATGAGCTCTAAAACTGACATTTCATAAAACATCAAGTGATAGCTTATTTTCTTCTTCGGATTTAGTCTTCCCAGATTCGTGCAACGATAAGATCATGCCACAGCTAGCTAATTACACACCAATTGATAATTTCTGGACCGAAACATTTTTAGCAAATAATGATGGTAATATATCATCAAGTGATAGTTTAATTTCTTCTGTGGATTTAGTTTTCCCAGATTCGTGCAACGATAAGATCATGCCACAGCTAGCTGATTACACACCAATTGATAATTTCTGGACCGAAACATTTTTAGCAAATAATGATGGCAATATATCATCAAATGATAGCTTATTTTCTTCTTCGGATTTAGTCTGGGACCAATCTTTTTAGTAAACTCTAATCAATTTTTCAGATATCCGAATATGAATATTTTTTGAACACCCACAATCTAAACCAAGAAATCCTAGAAAGTAAGTTGAATATTTTGCCGAAAAATAATAGAATTTCATAACGTGTATATAAAGATGAGATGTGTGAACATATATGAAATAAAGAAAACTAGCTTTACGAATTTATTGCAGTGTCTATATAAACATATGTTAGGAATATCTAATACATGTGTCTTTTAGTTTCTGGACTTTGGTGATAACTTGTATCAAAAACCAAAATGTATATATATTTTTATTAGTTTTATTAATATTAGTATGGGGCGGTTCGGTTTTTTCAGTTTAGGTTTTCATATTAAACCAAAAACCGAACCAAAACTTTTGGTTTTTTAAAAACCAAAACCGCACCATTGGTTTTATAATTGGTCCGGTTATTTGGGAGCGTTTTTTTCGGTTTTTTTTTGTTTTTGGTTCGGTTTTTCTGTTTTGTTGCTCTCCCCTATATTTCGTACTTGTAATTATTTTAAAGTGTCAAACTAAATCTTGACACTTATTTATATATTATGTACCAAGCATAATTGAGATAATAACCTATAAGGCATATAGACATAATTACATCATTATTTTTAGAAACTAAGACACGCGTATATGTTTAGGTTGCTCGTAGGACACTTGCGGTTTATTCATCACTACTTCACTATGATTGTTCACTTTGCTTACGGTGAGTTCATAGCCTTGCCTTTACTTACTTAATTCTTTTATAAACTCCGCGAGAGAGATACATGCTAGTTTTACAAACTGAATACAAGTGGTTTTCGGTATGCTTAACCTGATTACATTGTCACATTATATATTTCAATCTATCACCCTAGCAAATCACACACAACTTCACGTTATACATTTCGATCTCTCACCCTAGCAAATCACACAAAACTTCACGTTATAATACCCTATCAAATTAAGAAACTCGATCAATATCTTCGCAAAACTTCTCTTTAAAAATTTGAGAAGTACTCGATATCTTTTGGAATTACCAGTCGCCTAAAAACTCAAATTAAGCTTCGAATTTCAGAATAGCTGCAATATTGGCACTTGGAGGCTCACCATCAGGCATGAGAAGGGAGGCTAGATTTTCGAGAACGGTGTCTATGCATGGAAGAAATGCAAGTACATCTTGAACCATGCATATAATTGTTTCATCTTCTGGCATAAAACTTGTAAATCTTGCTTTACAGGAAAATTGGATCCAACATCATTCTATAAGCTAATAAACCCATCAAATAAGCGAGTAAAACAAATACCCCCTTTTGTTTTATTAGCTTATTTTCCTAGCTTAAACAATATGAGTAGGAGGAGTTTTATTTTTGGGTTTGTTTTTTTTCGCCTTACATTTAATAAGTAGTAACTCCATATTTTCACCTATTTTGTGGTCAAGTTTTAAGTCAAAATAAGCTAAAAAGTCATACGAAAATGGGTTTATGAAAAATAAGCTCGAAAAAATTAGCACGTTAACTCGGATAGAAAGCTAAAAACAATATGAGTTTGTTTTAGCTTATTTTCCGGGCTTATAAGCTTATTTAGTTGGCCTCATTTTTTTGTTAACCCATTTTTTTCTGACTTGCCAACCTATTGGGTATGTTTGGCGAAATGGGTTGGGGCTGGAGTTGGGGCTGGGGCTAGGACTTATATTATAAGCCGAAATTAAAATTTGTATTTTTATAAACTTGTTTGGCAAATGGGCTGGGGCTGGGGCTGGGGCTGGGGCTTATTATTGCAAAATTACTAAAAATGACATAATTAATTGAGTTTTATTATAATTTAATATTATGGGCTTATGTCTATTCACTCTTAGCTTACTAGCCCGGCCCATTAGGGTTAATATGTAATCATCTACCCTATAAGTATATCACTCTTGTAACTTCTTGGATCACAATTAATAATAATTCTCTCTTCCTCTCCTGTTATTGTTCATTATCTTGTAATACGTTATCAGCACGCTCTAAAATTTTTCTTTCTCTCAATTACCATGGTATGTCTTCGTCCTTTTGTTTATAATAGTCTTCGTATTATTACTATTATAGCGATAAATATTTATACAGAGACACTTCCATTAATTTTTGAAATCATGAAAAAGTGGGGTACGTAGTATGTGGACACTTCCGTTAATATTTATACTGAGGGTTATTATGTGGACATGATATTTTAAGTACTAACTCAAGACCATTACATCAACATAACATACGTAGTATTCAGTAATATATGTAGACTTAACTGTTATAGTCTTTTCACCATATATTTGTTTGTCGTATGCTTGCTACTGTTAATTATCAATTTATCATTTAGTTCATGATTACTACCGTTACTTGTTAATTCAAAGTCACATGTTACTACTACTTGCTATGTTGGTAATTAATGTGCGCATGTATTTTATAAATTGATTCAAAGCATCTAATCGTTGAATATATCATAAACAATTGAATAAATTGCTATGCGGTAATTAATATGTGTTTATTCAATTGTATGTATTATCATAAACTGGTTGATAGAATATAAACTGGTTGATAGAATATATCATACGTAGTGATTTTTCTTGATTCTATAAGCTTAAAACATGACACATGTATGAAAGTGGTGTTTGCTGTCTATTGTTATTAATTTTGTTTGTTGTGTATATTATAATATAGCCCCATATAACAACAAAAAATTTGTCTAAATGGTCATCAAATTGCAACCTTAAGTTTGCATGATTAATAGCTCAACATGAGCCTAACATTCCAGAATAAGCATTTCATCATGAATATTCAATGAATTACTTAAAATCTTAAATGACATTGAGAGAAATTTTTTGTTGTTGTATGGGGCTATATTATAATATACACAACAAACAAAATTAGCATCATGCCAATATGTTATTATAAATCCTCTCCTTTATAATTGGTTTTGGTTATAAACCAAACACATCCCATTTCAGTTTTTCTGTGTGCAAATTACTCCACCTAAATGTACATATATGGGATATAGAAGATGGATAATTCTTTCAGGAGGAGAGAAGTAGCTGCAAATTCAGAATGAATTATCATATTCTATTGATCCTCGAAAGAAATTTTATAAATTGATTATTAAAATGGATAATCTAATAGCCATAAATAAACATTGGCTAAAAACAAAATTTCAGCTACTCATGCTCTGATTATAAGTTGTTCCTCAAGGACACTATTTTATTATGGCATGCCTCAAGCATGGTAGACAAATCGATTCCAAATAAAATCCTCGATGAAAAATATGGAGCATGAAAACAAGATAGTTGTTCGAGGTATAAAAGACCCCATGATAGTCTCATAAAGAGACACTAGACATGAAGGTTCCAAAGAACCTCAAATAGCGAATGAGATCTCAATAAATTATATCATGTCTAATGTTATATGGAATCGAAACATAAACGACGTCGATAAATTTGTTTACATACAATATAGCGCTCGCTATTATGCATAATGAGGATCATAAGTCAATTATTATTCAAAAGTGCGCTCAGTTAAATGATTGGCCAACGTGAAAAGACGCAATCTCGTGAAAATACGATAAGTATTGGGACATGAAGTCCATACACATGAATGTGTAAAATATATTGGGTATACATCAGTCTTTGTGCGAATGTGAAATAAGAGCTCTAAAGTTATGTCTTTTAAGACATGAATTGTGAATAAATAGATTCACAAAAACACAAAGTTGATTATTAAAAGACATATTGTCTCGAGGTGGATGTAAATATCTTGTTGATATTTTACGAGACAATCAATATTGAAGTATTTAATTCGCTCTAAATGAGTTTTATTAGAGCTCTCATATACCATGAATGATCTGTAATGCCTCAAGCATGTCTAGTAACTTCAAATTCTTGAAGTAATTAATAAAGTTCTTAAGAACTCTACTTGATCAAACTTAATGAATCCTTATATGGATTTAAAATCATTTGGACGTATTTTATACGAATTGCTTTTACATACGTCTCTAAGAAAATAATTGGTCTTTGAATACCATAAATAAGTGCAATTGAGGCTTTGATTAAATTTCGTAATTAATATGCGTCAAGAGAGTGTATTTTTCTCTTTTAATATTTGTAGATACATTGTATACTTTCAACCAATTGATTTGATATTCGGTTGGAAGCTACACATATATTTTGTCATTTTTGCAGGACTTATTAGTAACATCATCAATTTGATGGTCTTCATTGTAAAGTTGTTGCCAACAAAAGTATACGAGCAACTCGATTAGAAGATTAGCATGCGATGCTTTAAAGATATACATTAAATTGAGGAGGAGTTTTATCCGCACTGCACTCTTTTTCCCTTCATCAAGTGTTTTTATCCCACTGGGTTTTTTCTTGATAAGGTTTTTAATGAGGCAGTCTATAGCGTATGATAAATGGTGAATATCCAAGGAGGAGTGTTGTAATTTAATATTATGGGCTTATGTCTATTCACTCTTAGCTTACTAGCCCGGCCCATTAGGGTTAATATGTAATCATCTACCCTATAAGTAGATCACTCTTGTAACTTCTTGGATCACAACTTAATAATAATTCTCTCTTCCTCTCCTGTTCTTGTTCATTATTTTGTAATAAGTTTGTGTATATGTTAGATATTTTTATGGGTAAAGAAGTAATTTATTCTTCAAAAGCCCCGAGCTAAAGTTTTTAGCCCCTTTTGTGAGGCTAAAGTTTGTAGCCGACTTATTTTATAAGCCCTACCATAAGCCCCATGGCAAACGAGACTTATTTTATTAGCCGGACTTATTTTAAAAACTTAAGCCCCATAAGCCTCCATAAGCCCCCTCCCAAACACAGCCAATAAGCTGGAAAGTGAACTGAAAAAAAATGAGTTATGAAAGATGAAGCAGAACTAAATAAGCATATAAGCTTGGCAAACAAGCTATCAAAAGAAACAACTCCTGATAGTATTTTTTTTTGTTAACCCATTTAATAATTGCGTCCATATTTTCNACTTTACGTAATGTTTTCTATATAAATAGGGTTTAGCGAATAAGGATTTTCCAAAATAGCGAATAGTAATTTTTGTTCTAGGTTTTAGCGAATAAGCAATTTTCCAAAGTAGCGAATATGGTTTTTCTCAAAATAGCGAATATGGTTTAGGGTGTTTTAGCGAATAAGAAACTTTCCAAAATTGCGAATATGAGTTCTCTTGCGAATAAGGATTTGTTTTTGCGAATAGGGTTTTTTGCGAGTAAGCTTTGAAATTGCGAGTAGGATATTTGTTTTTGCGAGCAAGGTTCCTTTTTGCGAGTAGCATTCTAGGTAGCGAGTAAGATCATGGTTGCGAGTATGGTTCCAGTTGCGAGTAAGCAATCATAAGTTGCGAGTTGATCTTGGCAACTAACTTGCGAGTTTGGTTCTAGTCTTGCTAGTTCTATTTCATTTTCTTTTGCTAGTTTCATTTTAGTTTTGTTCGTTTGTTCAGCCGAGCTAGGCTTATTTACACTCCATCGTTTATCGAGTGGAGTTTTTCTTTTACCATTTTCTTACCGTTACTCTGTCGAATTTTTCTTAGAATCTTGTTAACTTAGTTTATTTTTCCTTTACTTGTTTTACTTTCTTAGTTCAACTTTCTTTTCGTTAATTAAAAATACAAAAACATTTTCTTTATTAATTCTTTCGTATTACATTTCTTTTACTTATTTCTTAAACGTATGTTTTCTTTAATTATTAGCTTTATTTCTCTTTGTTCCGTTCTTTACTAGGTTTAACTTTTCAATTAAGTTTTTGTAGTATAATTAAAACCAAATCAAAATCTTTTTAAATCCAATTCATAACACATAACTCACGACTTGAGTAACTTGATCAATTTCACCGCTCGTTGGGACAACGATACCCAGTGGTTCAAAGCTTACTAGCTAGAAACGCTGCCATCATTACACAAAAATGGGTTTTTAAAAATAAGCTCATAAACTCGTTAAGTTAGATATATGATTCTATATGTATGTGTTTGTTTATTGCTCATTTTAGTTAATTTTAATTGAAACCTTAGCTTAGCTTAGCTTAGGAGGTGTTTGTTTTAATAGCTTATTTTTCGAATCAGGAAGTGTGTTTTTTTCGCCTTACATTTAATAAGTTGTAGTAAGTCCATATTTTCACCTAATTTGTGGTCAACTTGAAAAAAACTTCACATGTTAGACAAAAATAAGCTCATAAACCTAGAAATAAGCCAAGATAGTATCAGGAGAGCTTATTTTTTTAGGGGTATTTAGTTCCACTTACTTTTCATAAGCTCATTGTTAAGCCAACTTATACTAAGCTGGTAATTAGCCATAACAAAAATGGGTTAATAAAATATATGAGATTAGTTGATTAGTGGGAAATATGTGATCAAATTTCTTATATTTGCTTATGAATTTAACTATCCTCTAATCCGCTCGTTGAATGTTAGATTCTGAGTCTGAGAGACCAATCTTTGATCAGCTTTTTTCTTCCCGGACACCTTTCTCAAAAATCATATCTTTAAAAGTCAGTCCTCTTTGTCTTGAACTCCATGGCCTTACTTAAAAATTTTATTTCTCTCTCTTGTTTAACTTACAACACCTTGAATTAGTTTTTGTATAAACTTTCGCTTTCATTGACCTTTGATTTATTAGATTTTATTTCGATTTGTTTGGAGAAGATCATCAGTTCTATGACTTTTTTTTATGTTTATTTTGATTTGCTGATGTGTTTATTGGGCTGTGAGGGTGAAAGGCCCAGTTTAGAGGAGAGTAGTGGGCTGGTGAGTGGTGTTTAATGGCCTCATGATGATGGGCCGTGTTAGTATTTTCAATCACATTCACACCTATGGCCGACAGCAAGTGGGATTGTTAAAACTTAGGGTGTACTTGGTTAAGGAGTATGGGCCATAAATGAGTAACATAATGAATAATGATGCTTGGTACTATATAATGCAATCACCTATTACCCACTTTTGGGTAACGAGTCATTACCCACTAACTTGAGGGTTTTGAATTTGATTACCTTTATATTCTTTTTATATTTCTTTTGTCTTTCCCATTGCTATTCCCCTCTACAAACCAAGCATGCTGATGAGACGAAAAGTGTACCCGTTTTAAGGGGTCATTTAAGCCCTAATTCGAGTAAATGTGATCAAATATTGCCCTAAATCGTTCCTTTTGTCATTTTAGGTACTTTTGAGAAGAATTCTGGAAAACATGC
>LBNU01018005.1:265652-279266 GCA_014162995.1 Artemisia annua | reverse complement strand
AGTAGTTTTTCTATCCTAACGAACACTATTCCCTGTGAGAGAACGATCAATCCCCCGTACTTACCACTACACTATACTACACCGACCAAGTACACTGCCTGGTGGGATTGCAAGCTTCTCAAGATCCCTTTAGAGGTAAAACCTGTTGCGTGGTCGCAATCCCACGTCATCACGTGCCCTTAAAAGTACTAACCAACTGATATAGGATAAACTTTCACTTTCATCACCTTAAAAGATCTTTGACTCTGTAAATCTTCTTCATCATTAATGTCACCCCCTTATGTTCCCCTACACCATCGTCATTACCACCATCACTACCATCATTCCCAGCCTTATCGATAGATTCATCCTCGGAAGATTTTGAGTTTTTCGAATTTCGGTAGTGAACACATTCACCCTTTATTTCCCGTATTCTTACACAAACATATAATCTATCAACCAACCGTAACTGGCATATTGTGTTTTATGACATCTAAACACATTGTGCGAATACATACTTTCCCGCCCACTAAATTTCGATTCTTTGAGTCACATTTTAATTTCCGGAAAAATAATCTCACCCATGTTCCAGCAATTTTGGTAAAGGCAGCCTCATTCCATAAAACAATTGAGAAGTGATTGTGGAGGGAGGCCTTCAATGGAGATCCATGTAAGCCTATTTTGGAGATGTAATTTATCAATCCATGGTATTAAGGTTTTAAAGCAATTGAGAAGTGATGCGTTCGAGAGGGCTGATTGAACATGGGATTGGTTGTCTAGTTCAAATAGCATATGAAGACCACCAAGATATTTTATTCTGGTGTTTCGAAATCCGATATCCTCAAATACAATGCTCAATTTTGGAACATAGTCTATCGTGTAAAGCTCTCCCCAATTAGAGAGTGTGAAAGAGCATCAGTAAGGGCTCGTTTTGTTTGGTTGTATGGAATGAGACTATGACTTTCAAAGTCATTAAAAATATTTGTTTTGTGGGCCCATGAATGAAATTTGTATATCATAGCCAAAGATTAATTACCCACCAATTTGATGTCTATGAAATCCATTTCGTAGTTTCCTCTCTTTTCCACACAAAATTCGAATATCTACACTTTTTCATACCATATTTTGTCATCCAAACATAAACAATCGTAATAATACACTTTTTCATTACCATTGTCATTCTACCTCATACCAAATCCGATACCTATTGTGATTCCTAACAACAAACCAAACGGCCCCTAAGTTTTGGACAAAAATGTATGACCATGGGTTTGGGTGGGATTGGTTTTGAATTTGTTTTGTTGGTTAAGATGCTAACGTAGGTAGTACCATTGGGTTTGTTTGCAACGTGTGTATGTGGTGGGATGGTAGCGGTGGTTTCCGGAATAGAGTGAGTATGGTATGTGTTGTTGGGATGGGATCGTTAGTATCTGGCTATATTTACCTTTAGCCGTTGGGTACCTAGGGTAATGAAGTTTAAGGTGATTTCAAAAGTTTTGGGGTTTAGAATGTTAAGAATCTAGAGAAGCCGAACGCCTTTCCATTAACATTTTTTTCTTTGCCATGTACACATCGGAGATCCTCCCATGCTTGGTGAAAGTCTTTCATAGCATTGTCGCATTCCAACCGTTGGGGATGTCCATGAAAAAAAAACGAAATTGTGGTGTTATGTTGTCTTCCTCCCTTCTCTTTCAACTGTCGTCCATCCATCATCGCCGTTATCGCCATTATCTTCACCATTGTTCTTGTAGGGTAGTCGTTGTGGTTGTTTTGTGGGATTTCTCTTTCCATTGATCACTGGGAGAATTGGTCAACTCTCTCATTTTTATTAATGAAACGCAACTTACGTTTAACGGGGGAAAAAAAACCAACCTAACAAATAGCACTACTACCAGATAAACTTAAAGACCTAGATTTCATCCTAAATAAAAACAATTCAAAAAAAAATAAACATCCTAAAGAAATCTGTAAAAATAAGATAATGATGATTGCTACAATATCATCACAATCTTCTGTATTTTCAATCTTGCTAGTTGTAACAATTCTCTTGTTTATAATGACCAATATGCCCTTTAGATGAAAGTAATCATTGAGGAAGGGGTGAGGACACTGCAGAAGAAGAAGAAGAAGTTGTCTATAGAATATGTATGGTGGAATTTGAGGAGGGCGTCGAGGACACTCTTACATTTGAATGTGGTTGCAAAGGAGAGTTAGGCTTAACTCACAAAGAATGTGCTATCAAGTGGTTTAGCATGAAAGGCGATAGAACTTGTGAGGTGTGCAAGCGAGAGATTATGAACTTGCCTCTTATTTTTCCTACATACAGGTAAAAGAATCCAATACCGTACATATATGACTTAATTGTTAGGCATATATAACTAACAATGCAGAGTGGTTGGTTTATCAGGGTATGGAGGGATGCACCTATTCTTCTGATTGTGAGCATTCTTGTTTACTTATGCTTTTTGGCGCAGCTTTGGGTATGTCAAATCAAAAATCTTTTATAATCTTAGAAGCGCTAGCTCCTGATGATATCTTGAATTTGTAACAGGAAAACCAAATGGTTTTTGCTGCACTTTCTATATCTGTGCCATTTGCACTTGCTATATCCGTGACATTTGCGTCCCTAGTTGGTCTCCTTGGATCCATGACATCGACATCAATGGGTAACTTCATATTGATATTTCTTTCTTTTGGATTGGAACATTTTTTATATATATGCAGATTAGTAATAAATTAATTATGTTATGTTCAGTCAGAAGAAGGTATGCATGGTTTTATGCAACCGCTCAGTTCATGCTAGTAGTTGTCTTTGCACTTGTCTTCTATTATTCAAAGGTAAGTGGTTCAAGCGATGATTTTAATCTTAATTTTGCTTGTGCTGTCCTTGTTTCACCCTTTAACTATATTATATGTGATATTCACAGCTCCACGTGCTTGGGATTCTATCAGCTTTACTTGCTATATTTCCTGGTTTTGGTGGTGCAATGTAGAGGTGAGCATGGGGTGGTTTAGGGCGGTTTTTGGCTAAAACCAAACCCCAAACCAAAACTTCGGTTTTATGTTTTTTAAAACCAAACTCCATACCAAAAGTTCGGTTTGGTTTTATCGGTTTTTGTTTTTCACGGTTCGGTTTTCGAGTTTCGGATATCCAAAATTTTCGATGACGGTTTTATGTTATAGCCATTATTTTAGCTAAGTTTTTTTCAATTCGGATATCCGAAATTTCGGATAACGGTTTTATATATATTCGAATATCTATAATTTTTGGAAAACTTTTATATGAGCTATAAAACTGACATTTCATAAAACCCAATCTTTTAAGTAAATTCTAATTTTAGATATCCGAATACGGATATTTTTTGAACACCCACAACCTAAATAAAGAAATCCTAGAAAGTAAGTTGAATATTTTGCCGAAAAATATTAAGATTTCATAACATGTATATATAAAGATAAGATGTGTGTACATATATGAAATAAAGAAAACGAACTTTACGAATTTATTGCAGTGTCTAAATAAACATATGGTAGGAATATCTAATACATGTGTCTTTTAGTTTTTGGACTTTGGTGATAACTTGTATCAAAACCAAAATGTATATATATTTTTATTAGTTTTATTAATATTAGTATGGGACGGTTTGGTTTTTTCGGTTTGGGTTTTCATATTAAACCAAAAACCGAACCAAAACTTTTGGTTTTTTAAAAAACCAACAGCGCACCATCGGTTTTATAATTGGTTTGGTTATTTTGGAGCGGTTTTTTTGATTTTTTGGTTTCCGGTTCGGTTTTTCGGTTTTGTTGCTCTCCCTTACTTGAACCCACAACTATTTGGTTATAGAGTTTCTCACACAACTTGGATCCAGGAATTTTGAATGCGTGTAGCACAAAATATTTATAGCCTTGGAGCGCGAGTTCGAGAACACCCAAAATCCCGGGTAACATGATATGAAAAAACAACATTTGAACACTTTTTGCACCTCGCATGCTATAATTCAGTGTTGTTGTTAAGCATGTGAATACACAATTGTCGAGTGGTTTCCGGAATAGAGTGAGTATGGTATGTGTTGTTGGGATGGGATCGTTAGTATCTGGCTATATTTACCTTTAGCCGTTGGGTACCTAGGGTAATGAAGTTTAAGGTGATTTCAAAAGTTTTGGGGTTTAGAATGTTAATGAATCTAGCGAAGCCGAACGCCTTTCCATTAACATTTTTTTCTTTGCCATGTACACATCGGAGATCCTCCCATGCTTGGTGAAAGTCTTTCATAGCATTGTCGCATTCCAACCGTTGGGGATGTCCATAAAAAAAACGAAATTTTGGTGTTATGTTGTCTTCCTCCCTTCTCTTTCAACTGTCGTCCATCCATCATCGCCGTTATCGCCATTATCTTCACCATTGTTCTTGTAGGGTAGTCGTTGTGGTTATTTTGTGGGATTTCTCTTTCCATTGATCACTGGGAGAATTGGTCAACTCTCTCATTTTTATTAATGAAACGCAACTTACGTTTAACGGGGGAAAAAAAACCAACCTAACAAATAGCACTACTACCAGATAAACTTAAAGACCTAGATTTCATCCTAAATAAAAACAATTCAAAAAAAAATAAACATCCTAAAGAAATCTGTAAAAATAAGAAAATGATGATTGCTACAATATCATCACAATCTTCTGTATTTTCAATCTTGCTAGTTGTAACAATTCTCTTGTTTATAATGACCAATATGCCCTTTAGATGAAAGTAATCATTGAGGAAGGGGTGAGGACACTGCAGAAGAAGAAGAAGAAGCTGTCTATAGAATATGTATGGTGGAATTTGAGGAGGGCGTCGAGGACACTCTTACATTTGAATGTGGTTGCAAAGGAGAGTTAGGCTTAACTCACAAAGAATGTGCTATCAAGTGGTTTAGCATGAAAGGCGATAGAACTTGTGAGGTGTGCAAGCAAGATATTATGAACTTGCCTCTTATTTTTCCTACATACAGGTAAAAGAATCCAATACCGTACATATATGACTTAATTGTTAGGCATATATAACTAACAATGCAGAGTGGTTGGTTTATCAGGGTATGGAGGGATGCACCTATTCTTTTGATTGTGAGCATTCTTGTTTACTTATGCTTTTTGGCGCTGCTTTGGGTATGTCAAATAAAAAATCTTTTATAATCTTAGAAGCGCTAGCTCCTGATGATATCTTGAATTTGTAACAGGAAAACCAAATAGTTTTTGCTGCACTTTCTATATCTGTGCCATTTGCACTTGCTATATCCATGATATTTGCGTCCCTAGTTGGTCTCCTTGGATCCATGACATCGACAACAATGGGTAACTTCATATTGATATTTCTTTCTTTTCGATTGGAACATTTTTTTATATATATGCAGATTAGTAATAAATTAATTATGTTATGTTCGTGTCAGAAGAAGGTATGCATGGATTTATGCAACCGCTCAGTTCATGCTAGTAGTTGTCTTTGCACTTGTCTTCTATTATTCAAAGGTAAGTGGTTCAAGCGATGATTTTAATCTGAATTTTGCTTGTGCTGTCCTTGTTTCACCCTTTAACTATATTATATGTGACAGCTCCACGTGCTTGGGATTCTATCAGCTTTACTTGCTATATTTCCTGGTTTTGGTGGTGTAATGTAGAGGTGAGCATGGGGTGGTTTAGGGCGGTTTTTGGCTAAAACCAAACCCTAAACCAAAACTTCGGTTTTATGTTTTTTAAAACCAAATTCCATACCAAAAGTTCGGTTTGGTTTTATCGGTTTTTGTTTTTCGTGGTTTGGTTTTCGATTTTCGGATATCCAAAATTTTCGATGACGGTTTTATGTTATAGCCATTATTTTAGCTAAGTTTTTTTCAATTCGGATATCCGAAATTTCGGATAACGGTTTTATATATATTCGAATATCTATAATTTTTGGAAAACTTTTATATGAGCTATAAAACTGACATTTCATAAAACCCAATCTTTTAAGTAAATTCTAATTTTAGATATCCGAATACGGATATTTTTTGAACACCCACAACCAAAATAAAGAAATCTTAGAAAGTAAGTTGAATATTTTGCTGAAAAATATTAAGATTTCATAACATGTATATATAAAGATAAGATGTGTGTACATATATGAAATAAAGAAAACGAACTTTACGAATTTATTGCAGTGTCTAAATAAACATATGGAAGGAATATCTAATACATGTGTCTTTTAGTTTTTGGACTTTGGTGATAACTTGTATCAAAACCAAAATGTATATATATTTTTATTAGTTTTATTAATATTAGTACGGGACGGTTTGGTTTTTTCGGTTTGGGTTTTCATATTAAACCAAAAACCGAACCAAAACTTTTGGTTTTTTAAAAAACCAACAGCGCACCATCGGTTTTATAATTGGTTTGGTTATTTTGGAGCGGTTTTTTTGATTTTTCGGTTTCCGGTTCGGTTTTTCGGTTTTGTTGCTCTCCCTTACTTGAACCCACAACTATTTGGTTATAGAGTTTTTCACACAACTTGGATCCAGGAATTTTGAATGCGTGTAGCACAAAATATTTATAGCCTTGGAGCGCGAGTTCGTGAACACCCAAAATCCCGGGTAACATGATATGAAAAAACAACACTAGAACACTTTTTGCAACTCGCATGCTATAATTCAGTGTTGTTGTTAAGCATGTGAATACACAATTGTCGAGTGGTTTCCGGAATAGAGTGAGTATGGTATGTGTTGTTGGGATGGGATCGTTAGTATCTTGCTATATTTACCTTTAGCCGTTGGGTACCTAGGGTAATGAAGTTTAAGGTGATTTCAAAAGTTTTGGGGTTTAGAATGTTAATGAATCTAGCGAAGCCGAACGCCTTTCCATTAACATTTTTTTCTTTGCCATGTACACATCGGAGATACTCCCATGCTTGGTGAAAGTCTTTCATAGCATTGTCGCATTCCAACCGTTGGGGATTTCCATGAAAAAAAACGAAATTGTGGTGTTATGTTGTCTTCCTCCCTTCTCTTTCAACTGTCGTCCATCCATCATCGCCGTTATCGCCATTATCTTCACCATTGTTCTTGTAGGGTAGTCGTTGTGGTTGTTTTGTGGGATTTCTCTTTCCATTGATCACTGGGAGAATTGGTCAACTCTCTCATTTTTATTAATGAAACGCAACTTACGTTTAACGGGGNGTGTAGCACAAAATATTTATAGCCTTGGAGCGCGAGTTCGTGAACACCCAAAATCCCGGGTAACATGATATGAAAAAACAACATTTGAACACTTTTTGCAACTCGCATGCTATAATTCAGTGTTGTTGTTAAGCATGTGAATACACAATTGTCGAGTGGTTTCCGGAATAGAGTGAGTATGGTATGTGTTGTTGGGATGGGATCGTTAGTATCTTGCTATATTTACCTTTAGCCGTTGGGTACCTAGGGTAATGAAGTTTAAGGTGATTTCAAAAGTTTTGGGGTTTAGAATGTTAATGAATCTAGCGAAGCCGAACGCCTTTCCATTAACATTTTTTTCTTTGCCATGTACACATCGGAGATACTCCCATGCTTGGTGAAAGTCTTTCATAGCATTGTCGCATTCCAACCGTTGGGGATTTCCATGAAAAAAAACGAAATTGTGGTGTTATGTTGTCTTCCTCCCTTCTCTTTCAACTGTCGTCCATCCATCATCGCCGTTATCGCCATTATCTTCACCATTGTTCTTGTAGGGTAGTCGTTGTGGTTGTTTTGTGGGATTTCTCTTTCCATTGATCACTGGGAGAATTGGTCAACTCTCTCATTTTTATTAATGAAACGCAACTTACGTTTAACGGGGAAAAAAACCAACCTAACAAATAGCACTACTACCAGATAAACTTAAAGACCTAGATTTCATCCTAAATAAAAACAATTCAAAAACAAGATAAACATCCTAAAGAAATCTGTAAAAATAAGATAATGATGATTGCTACAATATCATCACAATCTTCTGTATTTTCAATATTGCTAGTTGTAACAATTCTCTTGTTTATAATGACCAATATGCCCTTTAGATGAAAGTAATCATTGAGGAAGGGGTGAGGACACTGCAGAAGAAGAAGAAGAAGAAGCTATCTATAGAATATGTATGGTGGAATTTGAGGAGGGCGTCGAGGACACTCTTACATTTGAATGTGGTTGCAAAGGAGAGTTAGGCTTAACTCACAAAGAATGTGCTATCAAGTGGTTTAGCATGAAAGGCGATAGAACTTGTAAGGTGTGCATGCAAGAGATTATGAACTAGCCTCTTATTTTTCCTATATACAGGTAAAAGAATCCAATACTGTACATATATGACTTAATTGTTAGGCATATATAACTAACAATGCAGAGTGGTTGGTTTATCAGGGTATGGAGGGATGCACCTATTCTTTTGATTGTGAGCATTCTTGTTTACTTATGTTTTTTGGCGCTGCTTTGGGTATGTCAAATCTGTTAATACAAATATCGCCTAAAAACGTTATTTATATTTTACGATCTTTGCTAAGTTTTGTTAATGACAAAGTACAAACTTTAGTTTATAGTAATACATAACTTTAGTCTTAAGTCTTATATATAACTAGACTTTACATTTCTATTTAAACATAACATAGTTTTATTTCTTTAAATGGAAACATCACATCATGCATTTATGGAATGTTTATGTGTTTGACTAGCCATATTGATCTTACACATTTTGGAAGTATTTTATGTTTGGTGCAATGCATGTTGTCTAGTATTAAGTTGATGTGACTTAGGTTGGTTTGGAAGTTATGGCAAAGCATTCATGATTCCAGGTCTGGCGGAACCTTGGTGGTACACGGGCGGAACCCTCCTGAAGGTGCCGCCGTTTCCGCCAGACCTGCAGAAGGTTTTGCTATAAATACCAAACCATTTGTTAGATTTCTTTTTATCACTTTAGGAAATATATTTCACATATCCTCTCATCTAACTCAGTAACATTTGACTTGTGTGATTCTCTTATGTAGCAAAGGAGTTCACAAGTTCATCCAAGAAGTTACAAGTTTCAACTCATAAGTTGCAAGACTTGTTAGCTTTGTTATGTATAGACTTTGGTAGTTTATACTTAATTTGTATCTTGTGTAGAAGTGATCGGTTAGTATTTTAGGCCTTAAAATACATAGTGTGACGGAAGTTGTTGTACCCTTGTAAAAGAACTAACGGGAGTGGTTGTACCCTTGGTAAAGAACTCGACATCTAGCTTAGTGTCGGTAAAAGGAATTAGGCAACGATAGGTTGGTTCTACCTTGAACTAGAACTCGGTATTTAGCTTTGTACCGGATAAACGTGTAAGCGACGAGTGTAAAGGTTTCTCCTCCGGGAAAGGAGTTTGTTGACTAGTGCTTTAAACTCTCGAGTTGGATAATCGGGGCGTGGACGTAGGGCAAGGAAAATAGAGTTCCTTGTAGCCGAACCACGATAAATACTCGTGTCATGGTTTGATCGTTTCTTTCTTTATTCTTACTTGCTACTTATTATCTTTTAGATCATATCTTTGATAGTATCCATGCTTACATCTTTGATTGTTTGAAAAGTATATCTTAGATTATACGAAAGTTTTAAAAGATAATTAACTTAAAAAGCGGTAAACTATTCAACCCCCTTTCTAGTTTTCCACAATTGGCATCAAGAGCTACGTTACTCAAGATCTCTAAAATATATTGTATTTTAAAACTTGGATCGATCCATGGATTTTGAAAATCTCAAAGAAGGGCAAAAACCACCGCTATATGAAAAAGAAAACTTTCTTGAATGGAAAAGTAAATTTGAAAACTATGTGAGATCAATTGATCAAGACCTTTGGCATATTATTTTTATTGGTGATTTCAAACCAACGAACACGAGTTTTGAAAATCAAAATGATTATCCAAAACTTGATAAAAACACTAAAGCTAAGATAATGATTTATAAAGCTTTACCAAGTGTCGAATATGAAAGAGTGTTAGTTTGTCAAACGGCTAATGATATTTGGAAAAATTTGTTAAACCATCATCAAGAAATATGTCAAGTCAAAAATGATCAATTTGATCTTACATATGAGTTAGAAGTTCTAGAAAAACTAATAGATAGACACTTAATAGAAGTGAATACATGTACTACTAGTTTAAATGTTTTAAATGAAGGTACAAGTGAAGATGAGTACGTATGTCAAAGAGAATTTGCTTGCGAATCATGGAAAGACACGGATATAGATGAAGATGATCATCCGATTAGTGATTCTCAATCTATTGAAACAACAAGCAAGGTACATGTTGAAACCAAACATTTTTGCTTTGACACATTTCTCTTAGATTTTTCTAAATTAGAAAATGAGTCTAAACTTTTAGGTAACATGAACCTAAAAACCATCTTCAACAATGAGTCCTCAAAATCTTTTGTGAATAATTTTGAAAAGGAAATCTTGTTAGAAGATAAAATGTCTAGACTTGAGAGTAATGTTGAAATTGATCTAGAATGTAAATTATGTCTAGATTACAAACATGAGATTAAAAAGCAAAATGAGAAAGGAAAAATGTTAGCTAAATTTGATGAAAGCTCAAAATCTCTTGAAAGATTGTTGAGGAGTCAAAAATTGTTTAGAGATAAAACCGGATTAGGATTTAACTCAAAAGCACCATCAACAAGTAAAACAAAGCAAGTAAACTTTGTTAAACCTAGAAAAGAGATTTAGAGATAATTTAACCTCTAATAGAAACTCATGACAAAAGGATTAAGAATATCATATTCTATGATTTTATATGATTATCTAACCTTCTTGGATACATGAGTAATTGAGTTTCCAAGCGTATCGTCAAACCAAGATTTTACGCTTTGAGCTTATCATCTTGATAGCATCTCTAAGCAACTTGAAAGGTACGCATTACTTCAACTTGCCTTTTGATTGCATCTTATTCTAGCATTATGTGTTATAGTATGTGTTATTGGTAGTGTGTATCCTTAAGTGTTTACGTGCTATTAGAATTAACTAAGATTAGATTCTCTGCGACAAGGAATTTCGTCATTAGTACTAGTAGGAGATATAAGGTGTGTTCGGTTCTTTAACCGTCAAGAGATAAACATGAGAAACTCTTGAGTAAGTCTCACTTAACTCTTGCTCACAAATGAGCTAACTAAGAATCTCCTAAGTGATAACATGTCTAACACTTTTGTGATGCTTGCAAAACAACATTCCTAAACACCACACTTTGGGTCTTTAATTGTGTTTTACTTCAACCACTCTTTTATGATAATTTCACACAAAACACACAAGGTGAAATAAATCACATTAGCATAAATTAGGATGCATGGAAGAAAATGAGTTTTCAACATCTTGAATTTACACACCATAAGTGACACTTAGTCGTATGATGTTGTACCTCTTGGACTTTTTCAAAAACTAATAAAGTTCACAATGTTTTTATGAAAGGAAACCTAAAGAGTCGAGGAGTCGTTGAATATAACATTTAACGAAAGACCACCTCCTTCTAAGATATCATCTTCGGTAGATGATGACTTAGTCGAAAGTCCAACAATGGTAAGACAAGCAAGTTAAGTAAAATGACAAGGAAGATGAATTATTAAAAGGAATAAACATAGATGTTTAAAATTCCAAAGTCATATACTAACGAGTGTCACAACATTAAGGTTAAAGTTCGAAATATAAACAATGTTTTCTTACCTTGAGTCAAACATTGAACCAAGCAATATTGACTTAGGTCATATGTCTTGAATCATGAGTCATTGGTAAAAATCAAACATATTTGATAAAAATAAGCTTTTGGGCATTAGAGTAAAACTACGAGTTTTAACAAATTAGATCTTTCAAAAATAGATTAAGTGAATGAAGTGTCAACAATTGAAAGAGTTTTTGATAATACAAGCAAGCTCCAAAAGCAAGAAATTATCACTCAAGGACATTCCTAATTACTTTCTTGTTCTCAATAGTTAAGTAGTTGATGACTTATCAAGAATGAGATTAGTAAATCCGTAGATAAAACTAAACATAGAGAAATGTTCGGAAGACTACTTGTTTTCATAACAACTAGATTCAACATTATGTTTGGTGCTTATTTATGTGCTTGTTTTAGAAAAGAATCTAAAACATCTCTTTTGGAAGAGAGTGTTTGATCACGACAAAAGATACTACACAAGGATTATGGTATCCCAAAGGAACGGGAATAGAAACCATAAGTGTACACCTAGTTTAATTATGACGGTGATTGAGATAAGAGAAAAAGCACAAGTTGTACTTGCACTTTTATGCTTTCTTACCAAATGATTCTCAAAAGAAGCTTAAAGCTCACAAAACGGCATTGGACGAAAAAGCACGTTAACAAACTCCTTGAGATAAAGCAAACTCACGTCAACGATGGAATCCCTCGTTTCAACAAAAGCGTCAACGTCAACGTCAATCAAATCCATTATGCTCTTAGAATGACATAGTGAGATTCATCGCCATAGAATTGGTAAAAATGTTCATTGAGGAACATCTCAACCTATAACGTCCATTACGATAACCACATTGGTTGACATCCCTTCAAAACCTCTCGGATTAGGATCTTCCAACTTTCCTAGACCTAGTTTAGGACTTATGAAACCTAAAACCTTAGTTTTGAACACAAGAGTATGATCACAACAATCACAACATATCTCCTTTGTTTTTCTGCTGAACCGACGGAACCCTCAGCCCATACGGGCGGAACCAAGTTTTTGGTTCCGCCATATCCGCCGAACCAGCAGTTAGTTTTAATTCATATTCAAAACCAAACACCCTCTTAACTTATTCATCCACTTTTCAAACCGCCATCACCCTCTCAAAAACACACAACCACACGAATATTAGGGCTTTCACTCTAATCTCTTCAAATCCAATCAACTTTGTAAGTGTTCTAATCATAATTGCATTTTTGATTCATGTATGACATTTTCATTTAAATTCATTAACTAGAATCTTAGGGTTTATGCATAAAACTTTTAATTCATGAAAAACTTGGTTGCAAACCAATCATGTCTTCCATTAGTTAAGAATTGCATCCTTTGGTTATTGAGTTCACCTTTGTTGTTACCAAACACACCAAGTGTATTGTCTCTCAAAATAATTTTACCAACTAGAACATAATTCTTCACCACATTTTTAAAACAAATGAAAAACATCATTGAAACATCACTTGCATATCGTCTCTTGAATGCTAAAGGGGATACATAACTAATATGTATTTTCGGGTACATTCAATCGAAGACACATTCAATTAGGAGCGTTTTGGTTATCTTTTGTTTTTCCAACAAAATTTGCATAACAAAACAATTTGGGCTTCTACACGAGTCAAGATAACCAAGTCTCCACATTGGTTGCATATAGGAACACATTAGAACATCCACATTGTTAAAAGTCGTTAACATAAGATTTTGTGTTTTTCTAGGAATCAACATGCCTCCCGCAAAATTCTCCGATCACAAGGAAACCCTTAAGTACCTACCCAAACACCATAAGACCAAAGGACGTGATAAAGTTCAAGTAGAAACCTTTAAGGCCTTAGAAAAACGTTACATTATTGAAGGTAGAACTATTGATCCGGCCTTTCTAGAAGGAACATCTATTAGACAAAACTTCGCCGCAATCAACTTTGATTG
>LBNU01018005.1:229974-264853 GCA_014162995.1 Artemisia annua | reverse complement strand
ATGATTTGACAAGCTCTTGGTAATCTTCCAAATCATTACAAACCTCCATTTTTGTATGGTTGAACATCAAATCCAAACACTCATTTCATGACATGCCTTTCCTATAAATTTGATCACCGTTGAACAAACCCAAAACTCACACCAAAACCATTACTTCACTCAATCTCAAAATTCAAACTAGCCAAAAGAATTGAGATGACTAAGTCCAACACCTCATCCGAATCATCAAGAAAACACACTAGGATTAGTGTAAAACCTTGTTGCTTCAACAAAACCACCAAATCAAACTCATCATCAAGTGATTCATCACTTGACATTACATCACCCATACAAGATTACCTCAACCTTTCTACACAAACACCATCTTCAAGACCTTCTAACACCAACACAATCACTATTCAAGATTTGCTTAATGTTGCAAATCCAACATCCTCTCTCAAACATGGCAATACAAACCCACACAACGTTTCACCATCAAATGATTTAACATTGCAACCAATTCAACCATCAAAAACTCCATCACCACAATCCCCAATTCCTACACCAATGGAACTCTTTCATACACCACCAACATCACCACATTCATGATTGGAAACTTTGGACAACCTTCCACCTAGATCACCTCAATCACCAAAATTAACTTTCATGGAACTCCTCCAAACAACTCCAACACCACCATCACCAAACTTGGAAATGTTAGAAGATCTATCATCTAGATCATCTAATCCTCCATCATTGTCATTCTTTGACACCATTGCTCAAATGGAAACTCAACCAAGTGAGCAATTAGAACATGAACCCCATCAACCATCATTGGTAGAGCGTTTGGTTTACCGATATGCTAGACCCTCAATTTTTCCACAAGATCAAGGTCATACACACCTACCATCTTTTGTGTTTCACCCCATTTACAAAAACCTTCATGGTAATCCTTCCGGAGATCCTAGCTTCCGCCACTATATTCAACCACAAGAACCTCCACAACAACAACCACCACAAGATCATTCCCAACACTTCGACTCTCTATTTCCTTCTTATAAGAAAATAGAAGCATCCATATGGGATAAATCTCCAAACCTCAATGATGAACTAAACACTCATCTAAACCATCTTCATGCCTTCAAACGCATGGTTGACTCTCAAATCAAACATGTTATGGAATTCCATAAGGCATTACACTCATCTAGTGAAGAAAGCAAAAACACCTCCCAACCTTCCACATTTGCTCCTTCAAGCTCAAATGATCCACCACCAACAAATCAAACCCCTCTTCCACAAAACTTTCCCCGCCATGGTTGCGGACATTGTGAAAGAACCGCTCACATTAGTGAGGGATCTCGAAACGACATTCGTGAGCTAACCAATGAAATGCGGTTTATCCTAAACCACATTTTGGAACGTCTAGAGTCTTTGTCTCACCCACCTCAAGTCTAGAGTCTCCAACAACATTAGGATTGCATCCATTGGACCACCGAAACCACAAACCAACAAACCAAGAGATTTTCTCTTCCACCAAAACCAAAATAAAACACGCTACATCCTCCAACACACGTTTTCCTCCCCCAAACAACCTTACCCTTGTTTTTGGAAAATGTTTCTCATTAAGGAAAGTGATGGTTTCCTTTTTAAAGATGTAGGATTTTTATCTTCTTTGTTTCTTTTTCTTGTGTCTTTTAGAAATAGGATGATTAATTACATCATTTCTTGTCTTTGACTTTCTAAAGTCAAATTTTACGTGAAATGAATTTCATTCTACTATGAGATATGCTTTGTTTGTTGACCATTGAAGTATTGTGATTGAACTATACCTTGTTATGGTAACATGTATATCTTGTGTTTTCGACAATAACTTTCTTTTGTAGGATAATCACTCATGTTTCCCTTCCTTGATACTCCGAGTTAGGGGAGTAACATTCAAGGGGGAGTATGAGTGTTGCATCATCACGCTTCACAACATGTTCTATACTTGTCTTGTGCGGCAACTAACCTTTCTTTTGTAGGTTCAAAATCCATGACTTCTTCCTTGATACTCCGAGTTAGGGGAGTAATATTCAAGGGGGAACATGAGAATTGCAACTAACCTTTTTCTTTGTAGGTTCAAAATCCATGGCTCCTAACTTGGCACTCCATTTAGGGGGAGTATTGTCCAAGGGGGAGCACGTGCATAAGTTCCACTACGCTACTCTTCTTTTTGTTTCGACAAAAAGGGGGAGAAGTTTAACTTGTTTTCATATTTCTAACTTTTTACACTTCTTTTTATTATTTTCGTAAAACAAGTTTTAAACTTTATAAGACTTAACACTAAACATAGTGACTTACTTATAAATAAAGTTTACATTTTGTCATCAACAAAAAGGGGGAGATTGTTAATACAAATATCGCCTAAAAACGTTATTTATATTTTACGATCTTTGCTAAGTTTTGTTAATGACAAAGTACAAACTTTAGCTTATAAGTAATTCATCACTTTAGTTTTAAGTCTTGTATAAACTAGACTTAACATTTCTTTTTAAACATAAACATAGTTTTTATTTCTTTAAAAAGAAAGTGTCACATCACATTAATAGAAAGTTTATGTGTTTGACCATCTTTGGTTCTTACACACTTTTGGAAGTATTCCACATTGAGTCAATGCATAAGTTGATGTGACCTTGTGTGTCATAACATAGTCTTTACTTCCATAAAAAGAAAGTGTCACATCTCATCAATGTGCACTTATAGTAAGTTTGTGTGTTTGACCATCTTTGGTTCTTACACAACTTTGGAAGTACTCCTCATTGAGTCAATGCATGATATAGATTGATGTGACCTTGTTTGTCTTGGAGGGATTTACTTTGTGTGCAAGTTTGGACATGTCAGTTCTGGCGGAACCCTGGGGGTACACGGGCGGAACCCTTCTGAGGGTGCCGCCGTTTCCGCCAGAGCTGACACTTGGTTGTCTATAAATACCAAACAACTTGCAAGAAATCCCTCATCACTTTAGGCTATATTATTCACATATCCTCTCATCTAACTCAGTAACATTTGACTTGTGTGATTCTCTTATGTAGCAAAGGAGTTCACAAGTTCATCCAAGAAGTTACAAGTTTCAACTCATAAGTTGCAAGACTTGTTATCTTTGTTATGTATAGACTTCGGTAGTTTATACGTTAGTTGTATTATGTGTAGAAGTGATCGGTTAGTATTTTAGGCCTCAAAATACATAGTGTGTAGGGAGTGGTTGTACCCGTGTAAAGAACTCGACATCTAGCTTAGTGTCGGTAAAAGTATAAGCGACGATGGGAGTGGTTGTACCCTTGCAAAAGAACTCGACATCTAGCTTAGTGTCGGTAAAAGTGTAAGCGACGATGGGAGTGGTTGTACCCTTGTAAAAGAACTCGACATCTAGCTTAGTGTCGGTAAAAGTGTAAGCGACGATGGGAGTGGTTGTACCCTTGTAAAAGAACTCGACATCTAGCTTAGTGTCGGTAAAAGTGTAAGCGACGATGGGAGTGGTTGTACCCTTGTAAAAGAACTCGACATCTAGCTTAGTGTCGGTAAAAGTGTAAGCGACGTTGTAAAGGTTTCTCCACCGGGAAAGGAGTTTGTTGACTAGTGAAATAAACTCTCGAGTTGGATACTCGGGGCGTGGACGTAGGGCAAGGAAAATAGAGTTCCTTGTAGCCGAACCACGATAAATACTCGTGTCATGGTTTGATCGTTTCTTTCTTTATTCTTACTTGCTACTTATTATCTTTTAGATCATATCTTTGATAGTATCCATGCTTACATCTTTGATTGTTTGAAAAGTATATCTTAGATTATATCCTTTATTATACGAAAGTTTTAAAAGATAATTAACTTAAAAAGCGGTAAACTATTCAACCCCCCTTCTAGTTTTCCACAAAATCAAAAATCTTTTATAATCTTAGAAGCGCTAGCTCCTGATGATATATTGAATTTGTAACAGGAAAACCAAATGGTTTTTGCTGCACTTTCTATATCTGTGCCATTTGCATTTGCTATATCCGTGACATTTGCGTCCCTAGTTGGTCTCCTTGGATCCATGACATCGACAACAATGGGTAACTTCATATTGATATTTCTTTCTTTTGGATTGGAATATTTTTTATATATATGCATATTAGTAATAAATTAATTATGTTATGTTCAGTCAGAAGAAGGTATGCATGGATTTATGCAACCGCTCAGTTCATGCTAGTAGTTGTCTTTGCACTTGTCTTCTATTATTCAAAGGTAAGTGGTTCAAGCGATGATTTTAATCTTAATTTTGCTTGTGCTGTCCTTGTTTCACCCTTTAACTATATTATATGTGATATTCACATCTCCACGTGCTTGGGATTCTATCAGCTTTACTTGCTATATTTCCTGGTTTTGGTGGTGCAATGTAGAGGTGAGCATGGGGTGGTTTAGGGCGGTTTTTGGCTAAAACCAAACCCCAAACCAAAACTTCGGTTTTATGTTTTTTAAAACCAAACTCCATACCAAAAGTTCGGTTTGGTTTTATCGGTTTTTGTTTTTCACGGTTCGGTTTTCGAGTTTCGGATATCCAAAATTTTCGATGACGGTTTTATGTTATAGCCATTATTTTAGCTAAGTTTTTTTCAATTCGGATATCCGAAATTTCGGATAACAGTTTTATATATATCCGAATATCTATAATTTTTGGAAAACTTTTATATGAGCTATAAAACTGACATTTCATAAAACCCAATCTTTTAAGTAAATTCTAATTTTAGATATCCGAATACGGATATTTTTTGAACACCCACAACCTAAATAAAGAAATCCTAGAAAGTAAGTTGAATATTTTGCCGAAAAATATTAAGATTTCATAACATGTATATATAAAGATAAGATGTGTGTACATATATGAAATAAAGAAAACGAACTTTACGAATTTATTGCAGTGTCTAAATAAACATATGGTAGGAATATCTAATACATGTGTCTTTTAGTTTTTGGACTTTGGTGATAACTTGTATCAAAACCAAAATGTATATATATTTTTATTAGTTTTATTAATATTAGTACGGGACGGTTTGGTTTTTTCGGTTTGGGTTTTCATATTAAACCAAAAACCGAACCAAAACTTTTGGTTTTTTAAAAAACCAACAGCGCACCATCGGTTTTATAATTGGTTTGGTTATTTTGGAGCGGTTTTTTTGATTTTTTGGTTTCCGGTTCGGTTTTTCGGTTTTGTTGCTCTCCCTTACTTGAACCCACAACTATTTGGTTATAGAGTTTCTCACACAACTTGGATCTAGGAATTTTGAATGCGTGTAGCACAAAATATTTATAGCCTTGGAGCGCGAGTTCGAGAACACCCAAAATCCCGGGTAACATGATATGAAAAAACAACATTAGAACACTTTTTGCACCTCGCATGCTATAATTCAGTGTTGTTGTTAAGCATGTGAATACACAATTGTCGAGTAAATTGCAAAAACCGTCCTTGTGGTTTGTCAAGATTGCAGAAATCGTCCCTGGTCTTCCATAAGTGCAGGCGGCGTCCGTATCACGAAACCTTTTGATCATTTTGGTCTCTAGTTTTAACCGACGTTAAGCGGATTCCAGTAGTTACACGTTATCCCTTTTTGGCCAACGACTGTTGCGTCGTTCATCCTTTAAACTAACGACCATTAATAATTTATTTTTTTTTGTTTATTTTAAGTTTTTTGATTTTTATTTGCATTTTTTTTATAAAAAATATACGTTTTCATATATGCTTTATACGCTTTATATACGTTTGTATATACGTTTTTTAATACTTTTTATATATTATATGCGTATTTATAAAAACATATATGTTATTATATAAGTTTTTAACACATTTTTATATGTTTTTATGTACGTTTTTCCATACGCTTTTATATACGTTTGCGTATTTATAAAAACATATATGTTATTATATAAGTTTTTAACACATTTTTATATGTTTTTATGTACGTTTTTCCATACGCTTTTATATACGTTTGTGTTTACATTTTTATATATGTTTGTGTATACGTTTTTTATACGTTTTATATATTATATACGTATTTATAAAAACATATATGTTATTATATACACTTTTATACATTTTTTTATATACTTTTTATATGTTCTTATGAACGTTTTGCACATTTTTATACACATTTTTATATACTTTTTATACGTTATTATATACGTTTTAATATAAACATTTTTATACAGTTATCATATACGTATTTATAAAAACATATACGTTATTTTATATGTATATAAAAATGTATATGTTTTTATAAAAAAAATGTATAAAAATGTATACATATATAATATATAAAAAGTATAAAAAAATGTATAAAAATGTATATATAAAAACGTATATAAAAGAGTATAAAACATATATGAAAACGCATATTTTTTATAAAAAAATGTATGTAAAAATCGATAAACCTAAAATAAACCAAAAAAATTTAAATTATTGATATTCCTTAGTTTAAAGGATGAATGTTGCAATGATCGTTACCCTAAAAGGTCTAACGTGTTACTACTAACGGAATCTACTTAACGCCTGTTAAAACCAGGGACCAAAATGATCAAAAGGTTTCGTGACAGGGACGCCGCCTGTACTTATTGAAGACCAAGGACGATTTCTGCAATTTTGACAAACCACAGGGACGTTTTTTGCAATTTACTCCACAACTGTCTATAATGGAACAAATAAATTCACACACAAATCACAAACAATTCATACAACAATGTCACACAACACTTCACCGGATAATGAATCAGTTTATAACACCCCACCAGAATATCTATTTCCGATATTCCCAAATGAAGACGAACCACAAAACACTCCACCAGCAGATCTGTTTCCTGTATTCCCGTATGAGAATCAACCACAAAACACTCCACCGGAAGTTCTATTTCCACCGGCAATCAATCAACCGGCAAACAATCAACCAGAAAACAATCCACCGGCAAACAATCCACCGGTGGAATACCAACCCAATACATTTGGGTTGACTGATGAAGAACTCCTGAAGCAAGATCTCCAAGTCTTAAGAGAGTATTAAGAAGAGGAAGAACGTAAGGCAGCTACTCGTAGGGCGCGGGCAAATGCTCGTAGGAATCAGGCAAACAGAGAAGCACAATACCGATGGGCCATGGGGTTAGGCCCTAAGGGATCAGGATCTTCCACTTCGAGTGACGAAGGGTGTCTCAGATGATTCATTTTCTTAATTCGTACCGTAGTTTAATGTTTTAATTACCGTATCATAGTTTAATGTATTTTCAATTCCATGTTTAATGTATTTCCATTTAGATGTTTAATGTATTTTCATTTCCTATTTTATAAAACGTTGCAATTTATATAAAATGTTACAAGTTTTATAAAAAAAACTTTACAAATATACAAAACATTACACATTTACATTGTACCAAAACATTACACATTTACAAATCTACAAAACACTTTTACATATTTAAAAGAAAGGGAAAAAAATAACAAAAAAACCTGACAAAGTCAGAAACCAAGGCTCGTCGTGCAGACGAGGAGGCCTCAAGTGGCGAGGCACGGCGAGGGGGGGACGGTGCAGTAGCGAGGGTGGCGAGGTGCCACCTAGGAGTGGAGAACCCAAGTGACGAGCTACACCTAGTGCTCTAAGACTTGGGGGTTATTTGACTCTTTTCTAAATTCACTTTTTGCAGGTTGAGGCTCCTGTTGCATCATGGATGGATATACAATGGTATTGAAAGCATTATCACATCAAATAACAAGTTCTTTATCAAGTTAGGCCATTAGGCAAAAGTAATTCCATCATTAGACAAGCATCTCAAGTTGAGAAGCCTAAAAATATAAGGAGTAGCTTATAAGAAGTGATTCTGCTATGTAAAATTGTATGCTATTTTAATCAGTTATTAAGTCAAGCCATTAAGGTGTCTAATGTCAGTGTATTCTCTAATACAAGATGTCCATAAAGGAGGCATCATTTTCTTATTAAAATTAGGGATGAGCAAAAAAACCAAAGAACCGGAACCGGACTGGAACCAATAGAATCGAACCGGACCGGAACCATGAAGAACCGAACCGGAACCAGAACCAGAACCAATTGTTCCAGTTCTGGTTCTTGATTTTGAGATTTTTCGGTTCATGGGTCGGTTCGGATCGGTTCCACCGGTTCTCGGTTCCGAAACCAAATATCCAATAATTATACGAATATGTAATTTTTTTTACTTCTTATCAAAATATTAATCAAATCCTACGTATCTTTAAAAAAAAAAAAAAATCAACTACTAGCCATCAAGCCAAACACTCTAAACCCTAATATTTAATTCATTGAAATATCCACAAATCAATAATTAATCTAAACCTAATAACATTCCAAGATCATTCATCATTATCAAAACAATGGAAGTAAGTTTATATTTTATTTTTATTTGCATTCAATTAGCTTTTACATGTTAATCATGCTAAAATTTGCTAACACTTTTATTAATGCATTGTTTATTATCTATCATCATCAGATAACTCTAAACGGTCTTTGTTATTTTGATGGACAAAGTTTTAAGTTATTTTATTTTGTTTTCCGGATTGTTATGCATTATTTTGGGTAAAAGGGAGCTTCAGATTGTTATGCATTATTGTTTTATTAAAAATATGAACAAATAGAATGATTGGTTATTTGAGTCTATGGTTTAGTTGTTAATTGTTATTTGCTTAAATGTAAATGGTTTGCAAGTTCTTAAAAAGTTTAATTTTTTGTGTTTTTTATTAGCTTAATAGAAAAGCGGTTTCTATACGGATAGACCCAAAAGAACCGGAACCGGAACTGGAACCAAAAACTATATTCGGTTCGGTTCTTGGTTTTCACTTTTCAGAAAAATCGGTTCTCGAATCCACCGATTCCGGTTCCAGTTCCAACCGGTTCCAGAACCATGCTCATCCCTAATTAAAATTACACAAAAAGTGTGTACAACAACAAACTTAAGAATGGAAAACATATTTTGGATCCAATATTCGAAAATTCAAAACCTATTTTACATAATATCATCAAAAAACAATCTTTGTTTGAATAATTAATGTGGATGTCCATATAACCCATAATAGGCCATGGCCCCNAAAGCACTATCACATCAAATAACAAGTTCTTTATCAAGTGAGGCCATTAGGCAAAAGTAATTCCATCATTAGACAAGCATTTCAAGTTGAGAAGCCTAAAAATATAAGGAGTAGCTGATAAGAAGTGATTCTGCTATGTAAAATTGTATGCTATTTTAATCAGTTATTAAGTCAAGCCATTAAGGTGTCTAATGTCAGTGTATTCTCTAATACGAGATGTCCATAAAGGAGGCATCATTTTCTTATTAAAATCAGGGATGAGCAAAAGAACCAAAGAACCGGAATCGGACCGGAACCATGAAGAACCGAACCGGAACCAGAACCAATGGTTCCAGTTCTGGTTCTTGATTTTGAGATTTTTCGGTTCTTGGGTCGGTTCGGATCGGTTCCACCGGTTCTCGGTTCCGGAACCAAATATCCAATAATTATAAGAATGTGTAATTCTTTTACTTCTTATCAAAATATTAATCAAATCCTACGTATCTTTAAAAAAAAAAAAAAAAAAAAAAAAAAAAAAAAAAAAAAAAAAAAANATCATGCTAAAATGTGCTAGCACTTTTATTAATACATTGTTTATTATCTATCATCATCACATAACTCTAAACGGTCTTAGTTATTTTGATGGACTAAGTTTTAAGTTATTTTATTTTGTTTTCCGGATTGTTATGCATTATTTTGGGTAAAAGGGAGCTTCAGATTGTTATGCATTATTGTTTTGTTTAAAATATGAACAAGCAGAATGATTGGTTATTTGAGTCTATGGTTTAGTTGTTAATTGTTATTTGCTTAAATGTAAATGGTTGCAAGTTCTTAAAAAGTTTAATTTTTTGTGTTTTTTATTAGCTTAATAGAAAAGCGGTTCCTATACGGATAGACCCAAAAGAACCGGAACCGGAACTGGAACCAAAAACTATATTCGGTTCGGTTCTCGGTTTCCACTTTTCAGAAAAATCGGTTCTCGGATCCACCGATTCCGGTTTCAGTTCCAACCGGTTCCAGAACCATGCTCATCCCTAATTAAAATTACACAAAGAGTGTGTACAACAACAAACTTAAGAATGGAAAACATATTTTGGATCCCATATTCGAAAATTCAAAACCTACTTTACATAATATCATCAAAAAACAATCTTGCACTTTTTTTCTTTTTCTTTTTTTTATAACCATGGTTTCCGGCCTTTTTTGGCCGACTAATCCACGGGGTTTGAACCCACCGCCACACAGACTGAAACCAAGTGAAGCCCTCCCTTTTCAGGAGGTTGGCGTGGCCACTTAAGGTTGTTTGCACCTAGCAGGAATTGAACTTGAGACCTCACACATTTTAGAGTAATAGTTTCATGCCACCCTTACGTGGTTATCTTGCACTCTTTTCTATCCTCCTAATTTACAAAAATAAAAACAAAGATGAAATGCATAAATGTTTGTTGAATCCACGTCCTTCAAAACAAAAGTCAGAAGTTAATTTTGTTAAGTTTTAATCAAAACAACTGTATTTTATTGAGTTATGTACCTAAGCTTAGGTACCTAACAGCCACATACTCACTTTCCCCAATAAAAATATTTTAAACTTCAATAACAACTTTATGATGTAGTGACACAATAAATCTTAAGAGGAATTACATATAAGAAAACTTCAATATTTTATAATTTATATATTCATCCGAAATACAAGTTTTCAATTCATAATGTACAATGCTATTAAAGCAAGATTTGAGAAAATTTATAAATACCGACTTTTCCAATATTTTGGGAAGGGTAGTGATATCTACACATACACTTTTAATTCATACATATAAATTTAGGTGTATGAAGTAAAAGTGTATGTGTAGATATCACTACCCTTTTGGGAAGTATACTATGAACTCCATTCATGAAGTTCCTCGTGTTTATTGCTAATGATAGACATACATTATGTACTTGACTATAAAATCACTAATTTCACAAGGCAATGGAATGTAGAACATAATTTATACGAGAAATGAGTAATTTTAAGTGAAAAACTTAATTTAAGTCATATATGTACTTGACTACTTCCAATGTAAATTTGTTGATTTAGCTTGAATCAAACTTGTTTCGTCAAAAATGGTTCAAATGGACATTTTGGACATACTCAAGCTCTTGATTCTGACTGACTTGTTGATCATCATCCTAATGAACATTTCCAGCTGTTTGGGCTAGATCCTACCTCGCACTTGAGCAAGAAAACTCAAAATATCAAAACACACTACCAGTTTAGATCACCACATCGGGCAAACTCAAGCTCACCTCTTCTTTGTTCACATCCCTGTGCTGTAACATGTTACCTACATAGGTAATTTCCCCTGATCAAGTGCCAAACGCCAATTGACACATAGATGAACCCTTCAATTCTTCGCAGGAAAAGGATGCAAGCTTCTCAAGCATGCACAACTCCCAGAAACTAACACGTTATATATTCAACTCATGAACAAGAATGTGAAAACCCAGTATATGTTGTTTCACAAGGTCACTCTACATTATCTTAATTATCGAGTACTCGACACAAGCGGATGTTGTACAAAAAATTCCAAAAATATTTCAAGGTTTCCAACTGAGTTACAACATGATAAATATATGAACAGAAATAGAAAGAACAAACACCCAAAAACCTAATAAAATTACAATCTTAATGTTCAACAGACTCAAAATCTTCTATAACATAATTGAATAAATTTGTTCGACGAATATCCATTTGAGGATGCAGCTCTAATTGATAATCTCCCTAACCAGCCAATCAAGGCTTGGGTATGCGAAATATAAAACAAGAAAAGACGGTACAGCAAACAGAATTGTAACGAGTATGTACACGGCTAAGATGATTGCACTTGCGGGTATGGCATATAACACAATAAGAAGAAATATAAAGACCAACGGGAACTTAGCCGTCAAGTGAACAAAAAAGATTAGTGACTTACGGAGCGACAAGTGGAGTCTTTCTGTGTTGGAATGTGTAGGATGAGACTCTTGATTATGATCTGACTCACGGGGACATGGAGCAACCATGGTATTAGCCCGACTAGACTGACTGGTAGTCCAACCACGGTTCCATGACCCAGCAGAAACAGGTACATGGTCTCCACATACCGATGAATGAGACTTGACCCTATCACCATTCATACTCTCAACCATCCAAAGAAGAAAGTAGTTCTTTTTAGGAAATTTGAGGTTCCCTTTGTAAACAAGACGAAACGATAAAAGGTTGCACCATGGGCAAGATATGAAAAAAGGGAGTTGAATTGGAAGAGTCGGTAATTTCACGACAGCCCACTGGAGGCCGAGTACACAGTTCTTGCAGAGGGTATGACCACACCATAACACATAGGGAACGTTTTCTACAATATTAAAGGATTCCCAGCAAATTGGGCACTCGAAACCTTCATCTCCACTGTTGCTTTCCGAAATCTCATCATCTGAACAGTCGTTTGAAGCATTCTTTAGTCCAGAAGTACCAGCAATGGCATTTGAAGCAAAACCCCACATGTTGAACACTAAAGTTTTATTCCCAAAAACAAGTAGACCAGCTGGTCAGATCCATACCTGCAAATTAGAGAAACCTTTAAAAGGGTAACTTGAACGAAATGTATAAACAATTAAACATTATGGTAATGCATACACATACAATAAGTTAGAAGTTTCCCTAGAAGATTCACTTATCCTACAGGCATGTAGAGAGACAAGACAGCCTAAACCAAATAGAGGGGTTCAAGTTAGAGACCTAAAAAAAGAACAATTAAAAAGAATATCCCTTGAACTTGACGCCAAAAGATAAATCCGTTTATAATGCTACTAGTCAATTTAAGCATTAAATTTTAAAAATAGGCTTCACCTAACATTGCTTTGGAATTATGCAAGACAAATGACATAAAAATCAGCTCAATAACGACAAATGTCAGGCAACAAGATGAAGTTATAATTATATCAAATACTTGACCTCTCAAACAAAAGGTTTGGAATCAATCATATAATTGACCTCCCGTACAAAAGGTTTTAACTGAGGTCACGCTAAACAAAACTGTGTATCTACTTATTCCCTTCTAATATAACACACTAAAGTTTAATGCAACCAAGTAGGATATAAATAAGACTGTGTAAGAACAGCAAGAACCCAACCACGAAGAGCACCTAATAACATAAGTAAAAACTATTAGAATACCCCAATCATCACAAAGATGGACATAGACGCAATGTTAATGGGGTCAAAAGGGAAATCACAAAATAAACCTAGCATGGCCAAGTTAGAATCTGGAAGCATGATTCTAACAAACAGCTTGGTTGAACAATGTATTAATGGTTTCCGGCCCATATAATATAATGTATAACATCCCTTCCAAACAATTGACACATACCCGTACGTTATAACCCCACGTAAGCTATTTCCAATTAGATGGTAGTTTGATCTAGCACAAGGCAGTTGACAACACATGAGCACAAGATCAAGACCTCATACAAACATATTGGACATAGCTTACACGACGCCAATTACGTTTGGATTTGTGTCAGTTGCTTAGGTGGCCGAGTTGTACATTGGATATTCCAAAACCCATGTATGCAATGTTTAAGCACGGTGTGTGTAGGATCTTACTTCTAAACGTCGATCCTTGCCTCGTTGGGTACCTTTACTATGATTTGTCTTTAGACCCCCATCAATATTGTGGTTGTGGCAATCTTTGTTATGATTTGGTTTTACTTATGTTATTAGGTTTTTGTTCGTGGTTGGGTTATTGTCATTCAACACTCGGTCTAGTTCACATCTACTTGATTGCCTCAAGCTTAAAAGGATGTTATTTAATCTTCCTATCTACTTATCCCGCCTTGATACAACAACATATAAGGTTTTTGTTCGTGGTTGAGTTCTACTTGTTATTCTACACTTGCTCGTGTTTGTATCCACTTGATTGCCTAACGCCTCATGGGGTGTCTGAAATGCTCATCTAAACTGCATATCTAGTTATCTACTTATCTCTTAATACAACATATAAGAAGTTTTAAGGTTTTTAAGGTTTGCTTATCCATTCTTTTACTTATTATTATTATTATTTTTTTTCATTGCTTCTAATAGCATTTATTTTACCCACAAACAACCAGATACTCAATTTGGATATGCAATACCAAATAGCATCAAAGCTACTTCTTAATGGCAATAAAACATAAGCAATTTCAACACGCAACCACTCATACCCCCCTAAATAAGCTTACACAAAATATACAAATGTTCAACTTTTATAACAATTTCGTCTTTCATCTATATAAAAGGAGTGTTCCAACTTCCAAACCAATAGCCTCGACATACTCACTTATCATCTCAAAACATATAGACTACATTCGAAACTCAACAATCAATTTCAAAATCACAAACTGTAATGTACCGATTACTAAACAATTAAACATTGGGTGGTGATACTTCTACATACACTTTTACTTCTTCCACATACATTTTAGTTGTACATTTAGTGGGGACCACTAGATCATACAACTAAAATGTATGTGGAAGAAGTAAAAGTATATGTGGAAGTATCATCACCCTTAAACATTTACTTACAACCTTCCACATCACAAATTGCTAAAAATATAACAAAATAAAAGGTAAACACATAAAACACAAGATATATTTTAGCATACAAATCACCCAACATTTCGGTCCGAAACTAATATAAACAAAACAACACACCAAAATAAACCTAACTAATCTTAACAAAGGCTAACAATACAAACCCTAATTTTAGCTACAATCTAAACAATTGGAATAACCATTAACCTAATTATAAAACCTAACCAATTTATCACTAAATAAGCTAATAAGAGCCCTAAAAAAATAGATATAGTGTTTACTGAATGATAAATATGATATGTTTACCCAATAATGGTGATAATAAGATTGAGGTTATTTAGACGGTTGGAAGCATAGATTAATAATCACACACAGTGAAAGGGGTGTTTTTGTTTGAGATTTAGAGTGAGACAACATCGGCAAGAAAAGAAGAAGATGTCAATGACCACATGTGAACAACAACAGTATGTGAGGATCAAATTCATCTGTTGGTAGTTCATTGTCGTTGCAATAGTATCTGTGCATTTGGGCTGGGCTCGACTAGGCCCATTAACTGATTTCAACTCCAAAATTATAGCAAAATAAGTTGACTGAGTGGCCAGTTTATAACACTACACTACACGATTATCCGCGTTTATAATGATATAATAGATTAACTAAAAAAGAGTCTAGTTTCATCTTTGTTTTCCCTAGTAAATGTAATGTGATAAACTGATACGACATTCTCTTATGTCATGCACCGCCATATCTCATTCATATCTTAGACCCATCGTGTGATGTGGGAAATAGCTCAAGCAAACCAACAATAATTTTCATTAATATCTTAGGCCTCATTGTGTGATGTGGGAAAGAGCTTAAACAAACCAACAATAATTTCCATTCATATCTTAGGCCCCAAACTGTGATGCATGAAGAGCTCAAGCAAACATGCGGGAATTTCTTTCCTTCCCTCCTCTTGGCGGCTATGTGCAGGACGAAGAAAAAATCATTCGAGTGGGAATTTAGTCCCGAATGGAAAATGAGAGAGAGGTGTTTAGAAAACAAAGAGTACAATTTATTTGGTCTTGTGAGTGGGTTTGTGCATTTCTAGTACTTTTAAATGATTAAAAAAAATATTGAAGGAAGAAAGAAAAAATCTGTTGCAAAGATTGAGCAAAAATTGATAAAACAATAAAATAATTGTTTTTTTACGACGTGAAGTTGATGTGACGAGAAAAAACTTCACAGCATACATTCCTCCCTTACACCTTACTATAGAAACTTGTCGAACCCCGTTAAAGAAAAACCTATGAAAATCTATTTGATGAAACATAATTTCGGAAGTACCATGTTGATTTTTAGAAAAATAGGAAATTGCAAAAATCATCTATGTTGTTTGGACAAATCGCTTATGCAATCTCTATAACTTTGAAAATGCATGCACGCACAATCAAAACTTAAAAACACATATTATTTCAATAAAAAGTCAAGAGTACATATTATTTTCTCGTGATGAGAATCATACTCACTAATTCTTTCATTTAGCGAGAAGATTTGCCAAGCACGAAAACATAATACTAATCTTGATACAAATTACCCAAACACACTATGGTATATTAACTAGCAAAGCTTTGTTTCTTTAGCCGATGTGGGACAACCATGCATAATATGTTTGTTAACTTTACTTTTTAAATCGGGTTTTACTTTAAACATTATTTGAACTGTTTATGCTTACTCATTGACTCTCCATTATTTGAGCTTTGTCACACTTTGATTCCCAACAGTATTTATGACGCTTCTAGTTAGAAACTTGGCATGACTTTAAACATTTAGGATTAGGATTGTCATGAAGTAAACATTGGAGAGTCGAAGCTTCACCGGTTTATTTGAGAATGATAGATACTTTTGCGAGATATTATGTTTTCGTGTAGAAAACTCCAACCCACTAATTCTTTCATTTAGCGGGAAGAGTTGACAAGCACAAAAACATAATACTAATCTTGATACGAAGTACCCATAGACACCATGGTATGTTAACTAGTGAAGCTTTGTTTCTTTAGCCTATGTGGGACAAACATGTTCTTTAAACTTTAAACTCAAAGTATCAAAACTCGTGCATAAGATAAACTTTATATTTCTACCCAAAATATCCCATATAGTTTTTTATATAAGCAATTATTGACCTTCTCATCTTTACTCAACACAAGCCCACCCACCTACTACCCATATAAAAAACCACACCACACCCTATTATAGAAACTTGTCAAACCCTGAAACTTGTCAAACCCTTATGTGACGAGAAAAAACTTTACAACATACCTTCCTCACTTACATCTTATTATAGAAACTTGTCAAACCCGTTAAAAAGAAAACCTATGAAAATCTATTTGATGAAACATATTTCGAAAGTACCATGTTGACTTTTGGAAAAAGAGGAAATTGCAAAAATCATATATGTGTTTGGACAAAACGCAAATGCAATCTCTATAACTTTGAAAATGCATGCACAATCAAAAGTTAAGAGCACATATTATTTCAATAAAAAGTTAAGAGTACTTATTATTTTCTCGTGATGGAATACTCTACCCACTAATTCTTTCATTTAACGGGAATATTTGCTAAGCACGAAAACATCTTATAATATACGAGGCATGCAGAACCCGTGCTACGCACGGGCTTTTAATCTAATTGTTAGTCGTGCGTATTGTTTTTGTGTATTGTCGAGTGCATTTACATCTTTAGTTTAGTTGTATGAAACGTTTTTAGTTTGTTGTTTAAAAATATAAAAATGGTTGATAATGATTTGGTTTTTTGGTCTTTATATTTTAAATGTGGTTGTCGTTATTAAATTGTCATACGCTTGATGTAATTTCCTTTGATTGTTTTGGCCTATTACATAACCCAACAATAATTTTGCATTATATTATTTTTGCATGGTAATACGAAGCACATTGGCTTTTTCTTATTTGTTATAGTGTAATTTGCGTTAATTATTTTTGTTATTAGGTTCGTAAATTGTGATTGTATTACATCTGTTGTAAGTATGCCATTAGTTGTTTGGTGATTTTTATATTTAATCTTTTTATAATATATTAGTATTTATTTATAAAGTTTATGATTAAAAACTAAAGTTAGCTTCATCTCATTTTATTGTACAACTAATTTCATTTAAAATTAACATTGAAGTCTAACAAATATCAATAAACTCAATTCTAAATAGCTAACCAAATGAATATTAATTAACACACTATTAATAATTCTTAAAACCTTTAAACTCCACTATTATGTCTTAAACTTAATTTTTTTAATTTACAAATGGGTTCGAGAAAAAACTATGTATTTTTTCTTTTATACTCATAATTCACGTTGCATGCTTACATAAACTAATCACGCTAAAACGTATCATTTAACCATTTGAATGTTGCTTTACATACATGCTCGTGCACATTTTCTTGAATCAATTCGTACATGTGAGCTACATATATAGAAAACACACATAAATTACTTATATATGAAAATGCATTAACATAATACATTTATCTATATATATTGCATTAGGTTAAATCATCAATTATTCTTGCAACCTTTTCAACTTCATCTCAATCCATAACCGACTTTTAATTCTATACTAATTACTAAATATCATGTGATCAATTCCGGCAAGCCTTGCACTTCCATCTCGATGTTGTATATACTTCACATTAAATGCACCGGTTTTGTTTTCGATAAAAGTTTGAACTTTTGCTTATGTTTAAAACTCAACTTTTTTATTTGATATTATAATTTACAAACGGCTTTAAGTCAAAATTATGTATTTTTTCCTTTCTATTTATTACTTAATGTAATATTTTTAATATGTCGTATTTTGCTATTATGGCAAACTCATTTAATGGGCGTAAATATTGGTTTCTCACTAATGATTCCACATATAGAAAAAGAAAACACTTTGCGATGCGCGGACTCTTTTCAATAATAATTCAATTGCACACGATAAATTCATTCTATATTTCTCAAAGAGCATTCGAAAGCAACTACTTACATAAATTAGTCACGCTAAAAAGTATCATTTAACTATTTAAATGTTGCTTTACATACAAGCTCGTGCACATTTTCTTGAATCAATTCGCACATGTGAGCTACATCAATAGAAAACGCACATAAATTACTTGTATATGAAAATGTATTAACATAATACATATATCTATATATATGCTTATCTATAACAATCACCTAAATATGTAAGAAACAAAGAAAATAGTTGGTATCCCAGTCTTTGTTTCCATTTATCTGAGCATGCATTATCTTGTGTGATTTTCATGGTACCTGCGTATGATAACTAAATTAAGAAAAAAAGAATACCGAGTTAATTACAAAGATCTAAAAGATGTGAATCATCTCCAAAATGTTGCAAAAGAGAATTTACATACCGCTACCAACAATCAAAGATCTAAAAGATGTGTGAATCATCTTCAAATGTACATACTAAATGTGATTTTGGCCGGTTTATATAGGCATGAATTAGGTTAAATCATTAATTGTTCTTGCAACCTTTCGCAACCCTTGCACTTCATCTAACCGACTTTTACTTCTATACTAAATGCTATGTGATCAATTCGGGCAACCCTTGCACTTCATCTCCTTTTATGATTGTATAGTTATTATGAGGCTGCATTGAATTCCGAGCATTAGCTATCTTGTACTCTATGCAATGGGACTCTATCTTGAGTATCTTGAATACTCCACATTAAATTTAGGGACTCAATAAGGAGGAACAGTTGTAACTTAAGGACTCTTTATATGCAATCATTCATACGCAGGTAAGACATTTAAGGACTCCAACTCGTTTTTAACTCTACAACCTCTGTCTTCATTACTCCCCCTTAAATTTTAGGACTCAATCTTATATGTTTATAGATATTACAAGTAGATCAAGTGAATTTTGCAGTGTTGGTGTACATTTTGAAAGTAGATCAAGTGAATTTTGCAGTGCTGGTGTACATTTTGAAACCGTCTATTTACAAATCATCATTTTGAATTTGAGACTGTTAGTTTCATATATATCTTTAGTTTATGTTCTTATAAGAAACTTATTATTAGCTACCCGTGATTTATCACGGGTTTATAAGCTAGTTTAATAATTTAAGAATCAATATTTAACATTCATGTTCAATACTACTTATTACTTTTAGACCACCATGCCCGCACGGTGTATTCACATAAGTCGCACTAACAGTACTATAGTAGTATAGTTTTCAATCGAAGGTTTAAAGTTTTTAACGCTTCGTTTCAACTTACAGAAAGTTCGCCAATGACAGGTTAACACTAAGTTTCGGATATCATCACTTAAACTTTTAAGAGGAATTACCTGAGTAGTTTAAATATGTGTATTTTTTACCCGTGCATAGCAACGGTATTTTATAGCGGCAAATAGTTTTAGTGATAAAAAAAGTTTATGAGTTATAAACGAAAAAATAATAAAACTTTGAGGATTTGAGGATTAAAAATAATGTTATGAAACCCGGTTCGACCCGGGTGGTTCAACCGTTCCGGGTGAAAAACGGGTCAATTTAAACCGGGTCATCCCAACGGGTTGGGTTGAAAAACCGGGTCAACCCATCGGGTTTGAAGCGTCCTGGGTCAACCCGGTTTTCGATGTGTATTAGTAGCAAACATTTCAACACTTAAATACTTTCCAAATGCATGGCTACTTTCCAAATATGATAAAAGTTTGACCATATTTCAACATTTCAGCATTGAGCATTTTTACTGTAGTATAGATATCACAATAATCATGCTTTCATTTTGAAATTTATAATTTCTTTCATATACATTAATTTAATCAAATAATGATAATAATATATTATTTTTAATACAACAATAACAATAAATTTTGTTTTTCAAAAACATATATAAAAGGTCTAGGGAGTGTATATTATATAAAAATTTAAGATCAAATATATTAGAAAGTTTTTGGCCTAAATTTAAATTCTATTAACCATCAAAATATAANTAGAACCTCTGTCTTCATTACTCCCCTTTAAATTTTAGGACTCAATCTTATATGTTTATAGATAAAGCTTATCCCCCTAAATTTAATGTGCAAAGGGGGTTGTTGTTAAAACGTAAAGAACACAACTTTATCAATCTAAATCACGTATAATATGTAGAAAAGAGATGAGAAATATGGTGACTTGATGTATAATATGAGGCGTGTAAATGAAAGACTATATTGAAAGAGACACACATAAAACACATACACGCACACACCTCAAATGAGAGTTTGAGGTGTATTTATAGTACAATTCGTGGATGCCTTAAAGGCTTTGATGGGCTTGGGCTTGGACTTGGTTTTATACTTAAGTCTTAACTTATAACATATTAGCTTAACTAGTCCAAGGCCCAATGACTAATTCTACCTACACGACACACTATATTACATATGAGACCGACCATCACTTTTTCTATAAAATTTAAATGCTAACAGTTGTGCACAACCAAGAGTACGGTACAAACAAGACATTGCATACCAAATAACTACACAAAATTTCGTTTATGATCAACTCATCTTCAATGCTTGCAACTCTTTAATTTTAAAGAATACAAATCATCTTTCACTTAATCAATTCTTAGTAATGCAAACCATAAATGCAGCCATTAAGATGAATATGAAGTGTTGCATTTAAAGGGTCTATACATATCCCCTAAAAACGTTTTACGCATTCTAATGTATAAATAGACCACTTTCAGATGAGTTAGCACACCAAACCACCCAACCTAACCCAACCCCACCAATGTCGGTAACACTCACAATAACGAAAAGAAAAGAAAATAATTACTCGATCTCAGAAGGTAATATCAAACCTTTTAAAGGTCAATCATCTCATCATAGATCTTATAACTTAACATAAATGATAAATACAAGATCTCAGCTTTTCTTTTCGTGAGTAACAAAATCAAATCTGACTTTGAAGATCTATAACACGAAAGAGATCATCATCGATCCATTATTGTGAAGCTAAACTTCAATTGATATCCGAAACAAAAAGATTGAAGAAATAACAAATCCATTAATCTCTTATCTTTGTTCGTTCACAAAACAACAAATAAAACCTACCGGAGACCCCATTGGATCTTGAAGCCTTACGCTCAGTTCTTGAGTTGGAAAGGAAAGGAAAGGAAATTGATAGTTTTTTGTGTTCTTAAGTTTTTTTAAGGAAGGAAATGGAAGTGGAAAGGAAATAGGGAGGAAGTTTTCTTAAGTAAATCTTCCTCCCACTTTTGGGCGGAAAGGGAAAGGAAAGGGAAGTTGTTATTGTGTAAAGACTTATATACCCTTTTTAAAACATTTTACATTAACAACTAAAGGTCATATATGTAATTTTACCAAGTTATTTTCCTTTTCCTCCCACTCAAGAACATGATTATGATTACTTTCCTTTTCCTTTCCTCTATCTCAAGAACATAACAACTAACTCTACTTTCCTTTTCCCTTTCTTTTCCCTTTCAATTCCTTTCCATTTCCCTTCACTTAAAACTCGAGAACTGAGCGTTAAACTTGCTATCTTGGTTCGAATGGGGCAGAAAATGAAGATATAGGTGCGTACGGTTGAGTTTGTATTTGTGAGAATCGTTTTGAAGGGTTTAGTATTTAGTTATGGTTAGATGATGGAGATGAAAAAAATCGGTTTAAAGGGAGATGTGAAAAGTAGTGATGTGATTTGAAGATTAGGTGTGAGGAGAGTGGTGGTAGGCGGATTTAACAATGTAACTGTGTGTAGGGATCAATTGAAACTTCAACTTATTCATTTTAGAAAATTTAATAGAGTAAATATTTTCTGTTTTGAAATGTTAATGGTTTTAATTAAAGTTTCTGTTATTATGGAGATTATAACACGTATCTTTGCCTTATGAATCTATATATTCTAATAAAGCAGAGTATGAAATAGTCTATTATGCCCTCCTAAAAAAGAAATGCTGAAATTTAAGAGTGTCTACTTTGGTCATTTTACACACTAATTTCAAATAAACCATTAATTAAGGAAATGATCGGTCAAAGCTTATGAGGTAAGCCTCCAAATTTTCGGGTAAACTNATAAACAAAAGATTCGAAAATAAAGATAGAAACATAAATAGCATCATAGACACATGTGTTGGAGCAAAGCATTATTGTTAAATGAAATATGATATGACATAACAAAGAATATGCCAGTTATTCTTATGCATCATCAGTTGCAACATCTTTAGACAACGAAGTATCACCATTAGTCCGATGGTTGTGTCATTTGAGTCATAATGTACCATATCTTTTGATTTGATACGCATATGAGTCTTATCCGGTGGAGTGAGATTTCCGTTAAATATCATTAATCAACTATTATTTACTTTATCATTTGTGGTTTCTCTATTTTTATTTGTTGCGTTTCCGGTGCGCAATATACTTTATAGTTTTCAATGTTCTTACAATAACATGTTTAAGTATAAGATTATTTTGATAAATATAATGTTGAGATATTGTTATAAAAAAATGCAAGTTTGATACTCGTATTAAATTTAGACGTATTAAATTTAGACATATATGCGAATGTCTAGTGTTGATACATTTAGGTTTTAAATTAAAAAAAATTCACTTAAAATTTTTACGAATAGAAAAACTAAAAAGCCCATTATCTTAATGTTAATATATGTGGAGTATGTTTCCTGACCCATTTAATATTAGGGTTTATTAACATATTATTCTATAGAATTTCACGCCTCCTCCTTTCTCACCATTCTGTATCTCAGTTTGTGACAACCCGTAAATTTCCCTACATGTGCTATTCGGAGAAACAATCATTTATTTTGAGTTTGGTATTGTTTGTGACAAACTAGACGTATTTATATTCATTTTTATCGGAATTATTATTCTGAGCACGTTGGTGTTATCCTCGTATCATGAATCTTTCGTTCACCCGCCTAAATGAGCCCTGAACCTTGTTTCGTGAAAGATTTGATAAATAACAGCATTGGTCCCTGAGGGCACGCTAGGGTTTGCTAGTAGTCCTTATCTCTTAACCACTCCACCTATAAATACCAAGTGTTTATAACACTTAGGGTTTTTGTTTTCCTGCTACTTCTCCCAGCCGACACCACACCCTTCCTCTCCCTATTATTCCGGCAACAAAATCCGGCCAAAACCCCACCACCACCGCGAGTGGGTTCTCACCTCCACCACCATCACGTGCATCTCTTCAACCCCTACCTCTTGATGTATAGCACGCGCTATAACTTTCATCCTAACACCATTTATATTCGAATCTGAGATTCGAATCATCATCACCATCACGTCTCTCTCATGTTTTAAGTTATTCGAAGAACCCCCATGGGTAAACTCACCGTTTAGGAGGCGTTTGTGCCTCAGTTCGACCCAAGACCTAAGGGTTTTGAGGGTTTCTTTATTTATTTGTTTTGGGTTCGTTGTGGTTCGAGTAGTACTCGTGAAGACACCACCTCTCCTTTTCCCTTCGCGTTGGTAAGACGAAGCCCTAAGATCTGTTTTATTCTCATATGTTTCGTTAATAGATTAGTTATTAGTGCGTTACGTTTTCGTGGATGAAACTTAATATAAAAGCAGATTTTGTGGATTTAATGGGATTACAAACCGAGATAAATTGAAGTTCTAGATTCGTGTGGTAAGTTTAATATAAAAATATGGGTTTGGCTGTGTTGATGGTCTCGGTCTAGCAGTCAACAAGGGTGATTGTCTGTCGGTTTGTTTCTTAGGTTCAAATGTGGATTTATGTACTGATTTTATTGTCAAAAGTGTTGTGGAGCCATGATGTGACCAGGTCAAATGAATACTCAGTTGAAAACATTTTTGAGTTGTTATTCCGTGTGTGGAAAAACTGGATTAAAGGGGTTGTTTGTTGTGAGTCGCGCACCACAACCACAAGGTGGTCTTTGGTTATTTGAGGTCAACTCGTAAAGGGTGTGGTTCGGTCTCGGCTTAGCCGCAAACGTTATGAGATGTTTTACTTGGTTCGGGTTTGATGATGTTTGCTTATAAAGTCTTGCTTATTTTGGATAATGGATTAGTCTCATGTTTAAGAGATGTTGGTTCTATTAAAACTATTTGAAAACTTAAAGGTGTTTGACTACAAAGGTTTTTGGTATTATATCATTCATTTGGTCCGGCTAAACACACCACCAAGTGGTGCCAATTTGGCTCGGTTAAGTGTCACGACACCGTATGGTGTCGAGTGCGTAAAACATTTCTTATAAGAGTTATTATTTTGGTTATAGTAAAAGGGGGAAATTAAAAAGTATTCTTAAAAGAGAAATTGTAAAACCGTATAGTGTGTTAGTTAAAAAGTTAATTAGTGAGAAATGTTATTTTGTCGAAATATATGTAAGTGATATTTAGTATTGAGAACTTTGACTAATGTGTTGACTAGTTAATGATTATTTGACTACGTGATAATTTGTTTTGACATTGGTTCATTTGGTATGTTTCGGTGAAGATTTGGTAAGTGACATTGGGATTAATACTTGATATTGGACAATATGGACATATAACGGACTTTTAATTAACTTATATCGGTAAGCCTTGGACGGTTGGACAATATGGACTTATTGGACTTGAAACGAATACAATATATTAGACTCGTAATGAATTTAATATATTTGATTCGCAACGAACACACAATAAGTAAATAATGTCTCATAATTAACGAATACCTTTATAGATTTCTAATAAAATTGTCGGGGAATATTGTTTTGGAGAATTAAGTTTACGTAAAGCCTATTGACTTGGAAAAGTTATATAAATGGACGCGTCATGCCGAAATTTATAACTTTTCTAAGCCTACTTTTTATTTCTAAATCTTTTTAAGATTATTTTTATAAAACCCGACAAAGAATTGGAAATGAATAGTTTTATTTAATCCTTAAAACCCTTTCGTATTAAGCATTATTAGCTTGCGATTTCCTTATAAAACTTATTGAACTATTCTAAACTATTTGGGATTATGGGTAAATACCGAAACTTATCAATTGACCTATTTTATATTAAATAGTTAGTGGTCGTCAATTTATATATTTTCTTTGATTCACTTGAGTTGTTAGTATTTCTCGATCTTGATAAGATCGTTTCCTTTTGGCATGAGTTTAGTTTGTATCTATCGACTATGTCGGTATCTTTTCCTCTTTGGCGTGAGTTGTATGTCGACTTCTTTTCATTTTGGCGTGAGTTGTATCTTGAGTCTATGTCTTCTTACCACACCACACGAAACATAAAGCTTTCTTACGAAACATTGATACTTAACTTTTTATAAGTAATGATTTGAGTAATCCACGAAAACTATGACACCTCGTCTTTTATAGACTTTATTATGGTACGAACTATATTTTGAGATAATCGTATGCGTATTAGGACGTACTCTCGTGTTCGTACTACTTGGTGCCGTCGCGCCCATCTTTTGGATATCGTTGTGATTAACTCTTGATGCCAAGTTGTGTCGGTTGTGATTCTTGCATTGCTGTGGCTAAGGTGAGTTCATAGCCCCCCCTTCTTTTAATAAGTTTTCATAAATACTTTTGGGGGAGAATACATGCTCTTTTAACTAACTCAATGATTGCTTACTTGAATATGTGATCGGTTTGATTAAGATTGGATTGAATGATTGATTGATTGATTTATTGATTGATTGAGTAATTTATCGATATATTTGAATTGAGTATTTGAAGGCATTATGTGTTTGCCTGGTTTATATGAGAGCTTTCTAGCTCAAACTGTTTTTCTTGGACCTGCTACTACAAATTGTTTTGCTACATGTGTGGACTAGTTAAGGGTAGACAATAGTAGATGTTGACCTAAAGCTAGGGCGATACCCTACTTTGGAATAAACTCTACTTACGGCCTAGTTCGGGGCAGTAATGGGTGGTTCCTTACTGTTAGTGTTCCTGGCTAGTGTACCGTCGAGATGTGGCCCGCTCGCACCTGACCCTCCGCCTTCGCGAAAGGTGGTAAACTAGTATGAGTATGATAGTAATTGATATGGAATTGTGAAAGTATGGAATGTATGTCTACGCCTCCCTAGTCACACATAGCACTAAAACTTTTCAGGTCCCAAACTGTTTTTGTAACTTAAACTCTATGAACTCACCAGCGTAAGCTGACCTTTAGCGTGTATTCTCAGGTTTAAGGCGTTAGCTCACTAATTGAAGGCGCTTGGCAAAGGGCATGGTCATAGGCGACTCTGATGAACATTTGGGACTACTTCAATTATTTTATGGGCCTATTTCCGCACTATTTTTATATCATGTAAACTTTATGTCTTACATGACAACTTTTATTTTATATTAATGAAATAAAAACCATTCTTTGTGCCTTGTGTTGTGATACCAATTTAGTGGCACCCCATTGCATGTATGCTTCCGCTAGACCCGAATTTTGGGGGTGTTACACAGTTGTTCAACAATGCCATGCACAAGACTTTTTCCGTACTCCAAGGAGTTATCTCTATATTTAACAACTTGATTCCAAAGTTAAATTGATTCTTTTTTTTTATTCCTTCCATTTTGATATTTGATTATTATCTAGCACATAGGTTCTTCTGGGAAATAAATTCGAATATGTTTCCAGGAATATACTTGTGCTAACATAATTTTTTTTGTTGATCATCCTTTTTTTCTTAAGTGTTCTCCAATTAAACTGAGTTGTATTTCGATGTAATGGGTTGACAACTTAACATTATCAAACATAGTATTAAAGATTAACTATGTACAACATCATCCCAAGAATTTATCGTATTCACTGGTTTTGATCGTGCTTAACCCGTATCCTTTACTTTTCGTATTCACTTGTTTTATGACATGTACATACTTGTGCTTTAAATCATTGTGCTTTGTGTTTTATGACTTGTATTAATAAGTGATGGGGTGTATTAATTGTACATGTGTAAGAGATATATTGACCTTAAAATATTGTGCTTTAAATACTTGTTCTTTATGTTTTATCACTTGTATTTTACTTAAAATCTAAATATGGAAATCTTAAAAATTAAATATGAGAGAAGGTGCAATATGCATTATAAGTAGTATAGATATATACCTAGATTTTTTTAGTTTTCTTCTCCGTCAAATAAAAAAAAATTAATAATAGTTTAAACTTAATCACCATCTTTTCAAAGATATATGTTTTGTCTTTTAAGTCTAAATTGTCATGGAGAGGCAAAGTGAAACCAACATGCTTGTCTAGCAACAAATCCCCAACATGATCAAGTTGTACAGAAGAATGAGGAACTTATAGTTTGGTGAGGTCATACAACACAAACCTAACAACACCATCATCTTAATTAGGGGGTTGCGCAAAATTAGAACCCTTACCATGCTGAAACTTAAAACAAAGATTATGTGCCTAGAAACAAATCTCGCCTAACCAAATACTCATACATGTAAAAGTAACCTCAACCGCCTCGAAAACAACAAAATTAGTAGCTAGAGAATATTTTGTGATAGCTTGCGTATCCCCGTTAGAATGAAGATCACGAAGATGAGTGATTAGTGAGGTTTTGGTAAGCCTGTTTCCACCACCGTCATGACAATCATTAAGGCCCACAAAAGGGCAGCAAAATCGTACAATCTCCATCCTTATAACAAAACACAACAACGATGAAACTAAACCCTAAACACTGATAAGCCGACGTTAACACTTGAGACCAAACCTAAAACACATGAATCCAAAACGCAAGATAAACTGGCGTTAACTCTTGTAAACGAACCCTAAACGCCTACCAAGCCAGCGCTAACGCTTGAAACCAAACCCTAAACACCCGCCAAACCTGTATAAATGCTAGAAACCAAACCCTGTTGGCTTGCCGAACACACATGCTTGAATGCTTGAAACTATCGTTAACGCTTGAACCAAACCCATAATTAAAGACGAAACCACCAGAGTCGAGGATAGTAAACCTCCCAAACCAGTTTCACATACCAGTTACGATAAGACGACGAAATCAAAATCCAAGATCGTGAATCACACCACGTTTGGAAGCGGTTTGGAGAAACAAACGAAAGCCAACACTAGTATTGAAGAAACAAAACATCCATAGTGAAGGCCTAACCAACTAGGGTCTCGAAATCGAAACACCCAAAAAAACCCTAGAACTTGAATGAAAGGGATAATAACAAAACCCTAGGAAGAAGACCGATCGAAATGAGAAAGAAAACACAATGAAGCAACTGAGATTGTTGAATCAATGGAAAAGAGACGAGCATCAAGATCCAGGATCAAGGGGATCACCAAAAATCGTCATTTCTCCCACACAAGGAAGTGAAAACCGTTTATTATTACTCCATCCGTCCTAAAATATAAGTCCATTTTTATATCTTCAAAGTCTTTTCTTTCTCACTTTAACCTTAATTATTTCTTTTTTGTGCTATATAATACTTGAGAAAAAATATACCAGTGAAAATGAATTTAAAACACAAGTCCATTTATATATTTTGCATCAAGTATTATATAACACGAAAAAATAATTAAGGTTAAAGTTGGAATAAAAAGAGTTTCAAAAAGTCAAAATGGACTTATATTTTGGGACGGATGGAGTATTATTATTATTGTTATTGTTATTAACTTGATCAAAATACGAAAATTTTTGTATACGTACGCCTAATAAATATGAAGCTAAAACTCGTGTTATTGAGTGTATGCACATAATTAATTATGATTTATATAAACACTTATATTCACTGAATATAAATTATGTTGAAAATTTTAAATTAAACTACTCAAAAAAAAAACATTATTAAACAAACTTTGATCATACTTTCAAATCGAAATAAATATAGTTAGAATAGTATTATTAGTTGTTGTCACTATCTGACCATAATATGCGTTTAATAATTGTAATACAAAAAATCTGTAAATGCAAGAGATTATAAATATTAAAATGCAAGTACGCCTTATAAGTCACACTGAACAAAAATACAGAATATAGGTAAAACATAATTATTAGCTATACTTATATACGAAACCCCGTATGTGCAATATCACAATTACAAAACATTACACGGCCAACTTCTTATATACATGTATATTAAACTAAAGTTTAAATAAATTTGTATCATGTGTTAAACTCGTGGTGCCCCTATACATATAACTAGCAATCTAGTATCACAAATGACATTATATACTCTAAAGTGAAAGATATAATGTAAACTCGGCTAAGTGTAATGGGGAGTACACGTGACCGCGGTCACCACTGCCACATCAGCGTCAACACTTCTCTCTCTACAATCTTTTTTACAATCAATTTAGTGCAATAAGACGACCGTGATCACCAAAAAAAATATCCCTCTTAAACACAGATATACCTCCTTTTAATAAAAAATACTCACACACACAAGAACTCACTTGCAAATATACCATGTTGGATACGTCTTCAATTGGAGATGTAACAAAAAGGTGAGCAAGTGTGACCGCGATCATGATGAGGGTGACCAAGTGGAGATGATTCTCCATTATGGATGGTCTTAATTAGACGACTATAATGAAAGATCTAATGTTCAACTTCATTGCGGAGAACTGATACTGTATTTAATAGAACTTCATTCGTTGAAACAACTTCCAAATTTCACTCGTAATTCTAAAAATGTTATAAATTTGTAGGATCACAGTAATCTGAGAGTCGTGTGAACACTTTCAGATCGAAGTATTTCGATGGTTCTATCGAAATCTCAAATCGGATAAAACTCAGATTTTGAAACGTAAAAGTGTTTTTGTTATTATGAAAACAGAACCAGAGATAGAAAACTTATGTATGACCAATAAAACTGAATTCGGTTGTAACTGTCATAGCAGTTATTTTAACTACCGAATCAGTTATTTCAAAGGGCAAAAACGGGACCAAAATTATGGGAAATTTATTTTAAAGTGCATTTTTTTTAATAAAGCACTTTATATGAAATAAAAAATTTTCCAGCTGACCTGGCAGGGGCGCTGACCTGGCAGGGGCTGCCGCCCCTTGAACCCTGCTACCAGGGGCTGCCGCCCCTAGAACCCCGTTACTGGGGGCGCTGCCCCCGGACCCCCGTGATTCGGGCCTTCGATAATCATAATAACGTCATACAGGTGTGCACTCCGCACAACCCCGACTTGTTGAACATTTATCATGATTACACATTGGTCAACTAAGTTAATCCATTACACTTAAATCATATTGGTGATGCAAAATCACCAACATTCCTCCCCCATTTAAGTGTAATCTTGATTAACATAAAACACTCATAACAAACAACAAACTGATGAATAAATGAAATGTCGCGACGATTGAATTTCACATTAGTACATTAGCATTCCAAATATTCGAATATCAGAGTGTCACTAAAGGATTGAACTCTTTCTATTCATAGTGAATACATGAAGATAATATACACAACAATTTACACATTCACATGTTCTACTTGACACTATGTTTTACTAGCTTGTGTCCTATCCTTCAATAAGCATATCAAAGCCAAGTCCCAAGCTTCTTGAAGCAGCTAAACTTCATGCTTATATAGGTGGTCTTTTACTCTTGCACCTGCACATGCAATTTGTCACAAAACCATTAAGAAATATAATTTCAACCTTCTTTAACTTGCAGTACTGAACACATACCGTGGGATGATGTAATTATGTGTTCCAATCCAAAGATATCAAGCTTTCCTCATTGAATTCAGCATATAACATTACGTTATATGGGAATTGGGTATCTTGATACAAGGATTAATTAGATGGATTTAAACCCATCCCAATAGCCGCCTTGCGTACTAGATCTCTTGTTAACCCTTTGGTTAAATTGTCGGCTAAATTCAATTGAGTTTTTACAAACTCCACAGATATCACACCATTCATGATAAGCTCACGAATCATGCTATGTCTAACACCTAAGTGTCTAGACTTGCCATTGTACACTTGACTATAAGCCTTAGCCAAGGTAGCAGCACTATCACATCTGATAGAAATGGTAGATATCGGTTTAGGCCACAAAGGAATTTCATAAACCAAATTCCTCAGCCACTCAGCTTCATTACCAGCTCTTGCCAAAGCAACAAATTCAGACTCCATTCTTGAGCCTGTAATACAAGTCTATTTCTTTGAAACCCAAGAAATAGCATCTCCTCCAAGAAGGAATACCCAACCACTTGTAGACGAGTGATCTTCCATATTATTAATCCAACTAGCATCAGAATAACCTTCTATAACATAAGGATACCCACTATAAGTCAAACCATAATCCATGGTTCCTTTCAAATACTGAAATACTCGACCCAGAGCTTGCCAATGTAGAGCACTAGGATTGGTAGTGTACCTACTAAGCTTTCCTACAGCAAAAGCTATATCTGGTCTAGTGCTAATCATGGCATACATAAGACATCCAATAGCTCTAGAGTAGTCTAGTTGATTCACTGGAGTTCCTGTATTTGGTCGAAACTTCACAGTAGGATCTACAGGAGTATAAACAGGAGAATAATTAGCAAAGTTAAACTTTGTCAGTATCTTCTCAATATAATGAGATTGAGAAATAGAGATACCATTGTTTCCTCGTTTGAATCTAATACCAAGAATCACCTCAGCCTCCCCCAGGTCTTTCATATCAAAATTAGATGACAAGAATTCTTTTGTCTTATCAACTTCATCTTGGTCAGTACCAAAGATCAACATGTCATCCACATATAAGCAAATTATTACTCCTTTACCAGAAGCATCAAATTTGATATACACACACTTGTCAGCTTGGTTTAAAGAAAAACCATTAGACAAGACCACATCATCAAACTTTTGATGCCATTGTTTTGGTGCTTGTTTCAGACCATACAATGATTTCTTCAATTTGCATACCTTGCTTTCATGTCCAGGCATAGCAAACCCTTCAGGTTGTTTCATGTAAATTTCCGCATCCAAATCACCATTCAAAAATGCAGTTTTCACATCCATTTGGTGAATAACTAGATCATGTATAGCTGCAAGAGCTAACAAAAATCTAATAGTGGAAATTCTAGCAACCGGAGCATAAGTATCAAAGAAGTCAATTCCTTCCTTTTGTCTAAAGCCTTGGATAACCAATCTGGCTTTATATTTATCTTTGCTTCCATCCACTTTCATCTTCCTTTTAAGGATCCATTTACATCCTAATGCTTTGCATCCAGGAGGCAAATCAGTTAATTCATAAGTATCATTCTGTATGATAGAATCAATCTCACTTTGAACTGCTTCTTTCCAAAAAGCAGCATCCCTAGAGGCCATTGCTTCACTCAAGGTCCTTGGATCCTCCTCAATAATGAAACAATATTCACGTTGAGATAAAGTCTTATCTCTTGTTCCTTCGACTGAATAAAGTTGGAAATCAGAACCAAAAGACTTAGCGTTTCTTGTTCTAGTGCTTTTCCTAGGAGCAGATGGACTAGGTACATCATCAGTACCTTCAACCTCATCTTCAGCTATCTTACTTGAAGATGGCTGAACCATACCTCTTGGTCTAGGTATAGACGTGAACCGCTCTTCATCAAATATAGCGTCTCTTGACTCTATTATAGAGTTCACCGACACATAATCATTAGGTTCTATAACATAAAACCTTTAACACTTGGAATGCTCAACATACCCAATGAAGATGCAATCTATACCTTTTTCACCCAAATTTTTCATTTTAGGTTCAGTTAGCCTTACCACCGCTATACAGCCCTAAACCCTCAAATAAGTCAAATTTGGTACCTTCTTGGTCCAAATTTCATAAGGCATTTGTTTACTGTTTTTATTTGGAGTTCTATTCAAAATATAACAGGCTGTCAACATAGCCTCACCCCAAAATCCTTCACTTAGTCCAGAATAGGATAACATGGAATTCACCATTTCCTTTAAAGTCCTATTCTTCCTTTCAGCCACCCCATTCTGTTGTGGTGTGTAAGGAGCCGTGATTTGGTGTATTATACCAGTTGATTGGAAATAAATTGGATCATAATACTCACCACCTCTATCAGTACGCAATACTTTTATTAAATCTTGTCTTTGAAGTTCTACTTCTTATTTATAAATTTTAAATGTATCAAGAGCTTCATGTTTAGCATGCAATAGATAGACATAACAATATCTAGAAGCATCATCAATAAAATTAATGACATACTTATTATGTCCTAGTGATGGATTGGCCTGAAAATCACACAAATCACTATGTATGAGATCTAATACTTTGCTTTCCTATTAACACTCTTAAAAGGTTGTCTAGTGATCTTTGTTAACATACAAGTCTTGCAACTTTCATGTGTCATGTCAATAGCAGGTATTAAACTCATTTTAGACATATCTTTCATTCTCTTGTAATGAACATGTCCTAGTCTAGCATGCCATAATTCAGATTTGCTTAAACTATTGCTATTGTGGGAAACTAGAAGGGGGGTTGAATAGTTTACCGACTCGTTTTCTTTTAGTTATACAATTTCTTTTTGAAAAACTTAGATTCAAATGTAGATGAGATCAGTCAACACCAATATGAACACAATATTATGCTAACACAATTAAACAAAAGGAGATGGAAAGATCAAACCGAGACAACGAGATTTATAGTGGTTCGGTCACGAAGCTCTTCTTCGCCCTACTCCACTGCTCGAGTACCACACTCGAGAGTTCTAAGCACTATGTCAACAAAGCTCCCTTCAGGCAGAGAAAACCGTACAACGTCGCTTACATTATTTTCCGACACTAAGTAAGATGTCGAGTACTAATCTTAACTAGTACCAATCTACCACGATCCACTTGATCCTTACTTCACTCAAGATCTACACGATCCTCACACTCTACACGATCAACACGATCCTCACACAATACACACGATCAACACGATACTCATACAATCTACACGATCAATTTGATCCTCACACTTCACTCTTGATCCACTTGATCAACACACTAGCACTCAAGCTACTAGAGATTTTCACTATCTCTACAAGATCACAATGATCAACACAAGATAACTACAAAAGACTATGACTCTTGATGTATGTCAAGATACAATCAAGTAAACACTTAGTAATGCAAGTGCACTACACAAGGACTCTAACACTTTGTATCTTCTTGATACTAAGTGTTCTTCTCTTGACTAGTAGAGGAATGTAGGTGATCTTTGGTTGGATGAAAGGATCACTCTTTAAACAAAAGAAAAACTAACTAATGATCAAAGGAATGTAAGTGTGTTAGGAGTATATAACTCAGAAAGTTATGTGTGAAAAAGGAT
>LBNU01018005.1:209445-220143 GCA_014162995.1 Artemisia annua | reverse complement strand
TTTTTGTCTTTAGTGGTGAAATTTTATTTGGGGGAGTTTGGAGCTGGTTTGGGTGAAAAACTAGCTGTTGGGGATTAATTTGAAATGAATTTCAAAATAAAACATTTCTTAATAATTCAAAAATGAAAGTGTATTTTTGAAAGAAACTTTTGTTAAGCTAAAAGTGTAAAATTCTAAACACAAATTCACTTTTTTGATTATTGGTCAAGTTGTAAATTTTTTTGTTCATACCTAGAGTGATTGACGTAGAAGTCGGATATATCGACTAAAAATTTGTTTACGTTAGTTTTGATGTAAGATGTTTTCACATTTTGTTATCATCAAAACATAGAGATATCGAGAGATGAAAATAACGTTTTTAGACATTATTTGCATCAACAACTATTACTAGAATTAATCATACAAGCAGAAGCATTAAACAAAGGATAATTCAGATTTAATCTAATCATTCCATTATATACATAACCAACAAATGAACCATGTCTTGACAAGATATACTTGTCACTTTCCAACACTTGTTTGTAGCCACACTTATTCAACACAATTTCAGAAACAAGATTCTTTCGAATCCCAGGTACATACAATACATTATCTAAACATAAAGTTTTTCCAGAAGTGAAAGTTAATAAAACACGCCCTATTCCTTTGATTGGTTCAGTTGCAACGTTTCCCATCTTTATAAATGATCCATCTTCAATCGATTTACAGACTTGAAACCAATATAGATCCTTGCAAACATGACTTGTTGCACCCGAATCAACCCACCAAGCAACGTCATCATCCTGAACATAAAATGCATCAGAAATAACAGAAACATAATGTAAAACATTATCTAAATTCTGCATAGAATCAGAATTATAACCTTGTTGCTTTTCAGGATCCTTAGACCCACTTGCACCAACGCCTTTGTTGCCCTTACGAGAGCGACAATCCTTCTTCATATGACCAGGCTTGTTGCATTTCCAACAAGTCACAGTAGCCTTCTTGTTGGCAAATTTATCATCACCACTTTTGAACTTTCTTTTATTCTTATTGTTGTTTGAATTGTTGGCCCCATCTCCTTCAACCATGTTGACAGAAGATGATCCAATTTGGTTCTTTCCTTTAGGATTATTATCAAGTTCCTGATTTCTTAATCCTTCCTCAATTCGTAGATGACTACCGAGTTGAACCAAATTTAAATCTTCCTTTTTATATTTCAAACCATGTTTGAATTCTTTCCAGGAAGGGGGCAGTTTATCAATGATAACTGCAACCGAGATGGCTTCATCCATCAACAAATCGTGTTGGGTAATCTGTCCCAGAATCCTTAACATTTCATGAAATTGTTCCATGACAGGCCTGGTATCAACCATTTTGTAATTCATAAAATTACTCACAAGAAACTTCGTTGCAAAAGCGTCTTCTGCCATGTATTTGGATTCTAGGGACTCCCATAGTGCTTTTGCAGATTCAACGTTTTGATAGATATCAAATAGGGCATCAGACATACCGTTTAGGATGTGACCACGGCATATGTAGTCGTCGTTCTCCCACTTCATCCTCTTCCTAGTCTGCTCCAAAGTTTCATCTTTGTTTCGTTCGGGAGAGGGTGTACTCAGAGCGTACACAACTTTCAGGGTGGTAAGAAGAAAGTGCATCTTCTTTTGCCAGCGACGGAAATCCTGCCCTTCAAACTTTGCCAACTTATCAAACTTGCTCGTCATATCCTTCACAGATTCTCCGTTCGTCATGATCACAGATACTTCGATCTTTGTTATAAATTTGTAGGATCACAGTAATCTGAGAGTCATGTGAACACTTTCAGATCGAAGTATTTCTATGGTTCTATCGAAATCTCAAATCGGATAAAACACAGATTTTGAAACGTGAAAGTGTTTTTGTTATTATGAAAACAGAACCAGAGATAGAAAACTTATGTATGACCAATAAAACTGAATTCGGTTGTAACTGCCATAGCAGTTATTTTAACTACCGAATCAGTTATTTCAAAGGGCAAAAACGAGACCAAAATTCTGGGAAATTTATTTTAAAGTGCGTTTTTTTAATAAAGCACTTTATACGAAATAAAAAAATTTCTAGCTGACCTGGCAGGGGCACTGCCCCCGGACCCCCGTGATTCGGGCCTTCGACAATCATAATAACGTCATACAAGTGTGCACTCCGCACAACCCCCCACTTGTTGAACATTTATCATGATTACACATTGGTCAACCAAGTTAATCCATTACACTTAAATCATATTGTTGATGCAAAATCACCAACAAAAAATAACCAAAATATATATTAGTTTTTTAGCAGATACATCTCTAATTCAATATCCCTAAAAAATCTCAACTGATTTTTTCAAAAAGATCTCTAATTAATACTAGTAATAAACTTAACCCTCAATCAAATCAATAGTTTAAATAATACGGAGTAGGTATTATAAACTCAACTGATATTTAAAAATCTCAACTGATATTTTCCATTTGTTCTCATTTTTTAACCTAAATTCATCATATCATATTCAATCATTCAGTTAGCTTTACAAGTTTGATTGATCAAAATGTCGAAAAGAGTTCAAGAAACAGCAGTTGGTATAGATCTTGGAACAACATACTCTTGTGTTGCTGTCTGGCTTGATCAACACAACCGTGTCGAGATCATTCCCAATCAACAAGGCAACAGGATTACCCCATCATGTGTTGCGTGGGATGGCACACAATTCTTGATTGGTGAGGCAGCGAAAAATCAAATAAGCAGAAATCCTACAAGAACAGTTTTCGGTAAGTTAGTTTCGTCAACAGATTTTATATGTTAGTTATACAATCCTAGCATTTAGCACCCTTTTTTTGGCAGATGTGAAGCGTTTAATGGGAAGCAGATTCAGTGATGTTAGAGTTCAGAAGGACATTCAGTCGTGGCCTTTCAAGGTAGTTCAAGGGCCTGCCGAGAAGCCAATGGTGTTTTTTGATCAACACGATTCCAAAGGGCGTAAATTCTCACCCGAAGAAATATCAGCCATGATTCTAAGAAATCTGAAGGAATCTGCGGAAGCATATCTAGGGACCACAGTTACAGATGCAGTCATTACTGTTCCTGCATATTTCAGTGAGAAGCAACGACAAGCAACCATGGATGCTAGTAAACTAGCCGGCCTTAATGTCATGCGTTTGATTAATGAGCCAACATCAGCAGCAATTGCATATGGCCTTGATAAGATTGGTAACATAAAATCTCCGAAAGAGAAAAATGTCTTGATCTTTGATTTGGGTGGAGGAACATTTGACGTGTCTCTTCTTAAAATCAACAATGCGGGTATGATTACTGTTAAAGCGGTGGGTGGTGACACTTATTTGGGTGGCGAAGATTTTGACAAGTTGATGGTGAGTCATTTAGTCCAAGAATTTAAGAGGAAAGAAAACAAGGATGTGAGTAAGAATGCCAGAGCAATGACGAGGTTGAAAGTCGCGTGTGAGAAAGCAAAGAGGGATCTCTCATCAACAACTCGAACACCAATTGAAGTCGAGTCATTGTATGAGGGAATTGATCTTTCAATGAAGTTCAGTAGGGCAAAATTTGAGGATCTAAACAGTGGTTTTTTCACCATGTGCATTAAGCATGTGGAGAATTGTTTGAGAGATGGGAATATGCAAAAGAACGATGTTGACGAAGTTGTTATTGTTGGTGGGTCAACTCGGATTCCAAAGGTACAACAAATGTTGACAGAGTTCTTTGATGGGAAACTCTTTGCAAGAGCATTAACGCAGATGAAGCTGTCGCTTATGGCGCAGCAGTGTTGGCTGCAAACTTAAGTGGTTATAGGAACAAAAAGGTGCAGGATTTGTTACTATTAGATTTGACACCTCTCTCTCTCGGCATCGCAATTTTAGGGGGAATCATGTGTGTCGTGATCCCAAGGAACACACCCATACCTGTCATCAAGGAGGTCGACAATTATTTTACTGTCTTTGATAACCAAACATCCGCAGATATTCGCGTATATCAGGGAGAGGGCACAAATATAAGCCAAAACATCTTCCTTGGAAAATTCATTCTTTCTGGAATTCCGCCAGCCCCTGCATGTAAACAACGGATAAAAGTTTGCTTTAACATTGATGCCAATGGTATTCTCATTGTTTCGGCAGAGGTGATCTCAACTGGGAGTAAAAATAGTATTAGAATTGATAACAGTGGAAATTTGCCCAAGGATGACATCAAGATTAAGGTGACAAAGGTTGAGTAATCAAGTCTACAATGAAAAACAACAACAGGTCATCCATGATGTCTCGTTTTGCAAGAACTTTTTGAAATTTTCTTTTTAATTCAAAGCTCTAGTGTTTGTTGCCTATTTATGGATTCTACATACTTCAACTTTTTTTATTTTTATTTATTTTATTTTTTTTAAATGCAGCTTAATTAGTTTCGTCAGCTTTTATTTGTGGTTGTTTCAAGATCAGAACTTCAGTTGGTCTCTCTGACTAGGCGACCGTTGATGATTACCTTGCTTAGGTTTTTATTATGTTGCTAGATGTTATATATCATGGTATTTAATACTTCATTTTCGTTATAATCAAACAAGTTGAAGGAAACCCCGGATACATTATTGAAATTGCTATAATTACTTACTTGAAGATGCAATAACAATGACAGCCGAAACCCTGCAGGCTGTACCTGTGATTGGCCAAAAAGAAAACCGACCCTTGTAAGTCAAACATAAAACTGGACCTCCTAAAACATACAATAACTAACTCTGTAACTTTTGATAGTATGTGTGTATTTATTTTATTTTATTATTATTATCATTATTTTATTTTATTTTTTTATTTTTATTTTATTTTATTTTATTTTTTTGGCAAAACACCAGTTAAAAACCTAAACTATCCACACCCGCAGACATTATTTTCTTGTAGTATTACTTGAAGGCGATTGATGTAGCCAGAAGCAACTATGAAAAAGAAAATGTTTCTCTATGTGGTAGCAGCTTCACCTATAGTATCAAGAATGAAAACGAAAAATGTTTGTGGATGGTTTATGGGAGTGTTGGCATGATTGAAGTGAACTAAACCCACCAGATCTAGGTAAACATGGGCAACAATTTCTGAGAACACATGACTCTTGAGAGATCGAAGTGGATTGTTTGTAAAATAGCTGAATAGGAACACTGCCGGGCTTGAGAACCGTAAGGTGGGTGCTGCAATGGACATTCAAAGACTCAGATGACGGGACGAGTGTGTTAGCCACTCATTATTGACTACTGATGAGTAAAGTGGGAGGACCAGACTCCTCTCTTTGTGTGAAACGTGCATAGAAGAGGTTGCCCTTTAAACTTGTTTCTTTCTTTTCTGCATCTTACAGTATATACATTTCTAAAACCTGTTCTTGAAAGTATGTCTAATCTATTAAATAATTGACACAATGTTTAGGCGTTTTCACCTGCTTATCTTAACTTTTTGATTTGCCATTGTCTAGACATGCTTTTAGGCATCCGAATAATTAAATTACTAATTTGTTTCTGCCCATTAATTAAGTAAGAAAATGATTCCCAAAAACTAAGTTTATGCAATAAAAGAAATAAATCAAGGAAAATATGACACAAGGAGGTGTTTCAAGCATGATCATACTCAAGCAAGTTCATCTTAATTGGCAACTTCCAAATGCGAATGCTAAACTAATCCGAATAAATAGAGTTTGTAACGTTAAGCAATAAAGCAGAAATATAAACTGAAATTTTATTGAATCAATCTAGCTATCCGGCCTCATGTTAATTAACTAACTTCGTCGTCAAGCTATAAGTTTCCATTACTTTGCTCCAAACTAAATGTTTAGAGCATAAGGTATGATGCCCATGAGTTATTCCTTAACACACCGCCACGTCAGCGCCACATCAGCTTTAACCTTTTCACCTTAACTCACAAAAAACACCATGGTACAATAACTCACCTTCATTCAACTTTACCTCAATTATTTTCAATTTCAACCCCAAACTTTAACAAATACTTCATTTATTTAAAACCATAACATTAATTCGATCAACACATTACAATACGAAATTTTTAAAAAAAAATACGAAATTAAAAAAACACAACATAACACAATTAATGATTCTTGACGAGGAGCCAACCCGTATTTCTTGATGATTCGGTCCTTTTCCATATTGACCAACGCCACATAGCTTGGATCCTTGCCGGTAGTGTCAAGCAACAAGAATTCAATCTCCTTCAACCTCTGTTGTGTGTATTGGTTTTCTGCGGTCGCCTGATACGCCTTGGACGCATCTTCACGTTTTGCCCGATACTCTTGGTGCATAGCCTCCCCGAAATTGAATGAAGAAAAGGAACCTCCAGTGCCACTCGTGCCTCCGGTGCTTGTTGTTGTCTCGGATTTTTGTTTTTTTGAAGCCCGCTTTTTTTCAATAGGCCGTGGTTCTTCATCATAATCAAACAAATCCTCGTTTGTTTGGCTTGGGACGTCGCCGGTTAAATCAATCGGCTCCGGCGCGTGCCATTTTTGATGTTTACGCAAAACATCCCAAGCATCGTCGTTGTTAAACGGCGTGTTTCCGTTCTCGTCACGATACGTTTGGTGAGCTCGTCTGAGGATATCAACCTCACTTTCCCCACTTTTTTGGTCGCGATGTGCCCGTTTGAAAAAAGCGTTGAACTTAGTGCAATCACGGTTCAACGTTTTCCACTTGGATTGTAGCATATCCTTGTTGCGGGATCTTGAATTTACTCTATTGAACTCACCTCTTATACGTTGCCATAACATATCACGAGATTGGGAACGGCTGACACGTGGATCCTCTAAACATACCACCCAACACTCGGCAAGTAATTTTTCCTCATTTGGCGTCCAACGCTGCTTCGATTATCAACTTGTTCTTCATTGTCCTCGTCTTGTACAGGGTATTTGGATTTTTTTGCCTTTCGTTTACCATGATATTTGGGTTTTGGAGAAGACGTTGGTGTTTCGGGAACTTCGTTTGTTTCCGTTTGGGAATGTTGTGATTGTTGAGTGAATTGGAGATTTTGAAAATCGGTATTTAGGGTGTTTTGTTGTTGGCTTTCTTGCCAATATTTTATTGCTTGATGTTGTTGGAAAAGTTCTTGACTCGACATAGAATTGGTTTGGGTTATCCCAATTCGGATTTGACAACGAACCCGCGTATGGGTTATTCCACCCACCGATGAGGTTCGTGAACGAGTCGTTATTTTTGTTGTTGTTGCCTCCCGACAATTTTTTTTTTTTTTGCTAATAGAAGTGTATTGTAGAGTATATTGAATAGCGAAAGTGTGAAAAAAATGGTGTGTGAAATGGGTATTTATAGTGGTGAGAAAATGGGTTTGAAAATGTTTTTTTAAGCCGTTTGTTAACGTTTATATTGCGTAGGGGGCTAAAATGATTTTTTTTAACGCAACGGCTAGAAAGCCGTTAGNGGGGGGGGGGGGGAGGGGTAAAACGTAAATTTTTTTAAATCCAACGGATATATTAACGTTAGGGGGCCGGGAGGGGGGGTGAAAGTGATTTTTTTTTTGTTCAGTACGCAGCTTAACGCTGCGTTAAGCGAGTAACTTGGCACGTTAACGTGCTAATAACGTGAGGCCATAGTATGGTTTAACGCACCATAACACGATCACGTTAAGAAATAACTCGGGTACCGTGGGCATTGTACCGAGTGCTCTTATATGATTGTAATCACCAATAAATGCGATATTTCACTTCCAATATATGAAACTTAACTACAAGATTCAGGAATAAAAACAATAACATTTAAAGGAATTTTCTTGTAATTGTGAGATTGTATATTTAGTTGTGATAAGATCCTTTTTCTTTTTCTTTTTTTTTAACATCAAAATATATTAAACAAAAGCCGAAGCCAAACATTACAAAGCATCTCTCCTAGCTATAGAGGTAATTTCACAAGGAAAGTTATCAACCCAAATGAAATTTGCATCAGAAACATAAGCAACTTTGGCAACATGATGAGCAGCCAAGTTACAAGCACGAGAAGTCCAACACAAATGCAAATTCATTTGAGATTTCCAAAATTTAATATCACAAATCAAAGCCGCTAAAGCCCGGGGTGGCACATCTTCTGTAGAAGCAAGCGAAATTGCCGATCGAGAATCAGATTCAATAAAAGCATTGTTCCATCCGTTAGTAGCAGCAAGGATGCAAGCTGATCGAATGGCACACAACTCAGCAGCAAGAACTGATTCACTACAACACTTTTCACCAAAACATTAAAGCAAAGAGCCATTATAATCACAAGCAACATGAGGTTTGAAGTGGGGGGATCCACTTACGTGAAATTTCATGCGAGATGCAATTTGTAGCTGGCATAGTAGAGGTATCAGAAGAAACATCTAATTGAAAAGCATCATCAGTGATCTGAGCTTCCAAAATAACACTAGCAGGAAGAATTTTAATTTGTTCAAAAATGTAGCGATTTCTTGCTTTCCAAATAGACCACCCCAGTGTAGCAAAAGAAGATAAGAATTTTGTGGAAGCATTTTTAGATTGGAAAGGTTGTAACAAAGATATAACACGAGAAGCAATAGTACCTAAGAAACCGTCCAAACGAAGACCTGAGTTCGAGCCAAACCAAACAGGCTTTGTCTATTCGCATTTGAATAACAAGTATTCTGCGGTCTCAGGGGAGGAATGGCATATGAGGCACATCGGGGAGGTTGCACAGTTGCGTCGAAATAAAGCTTCACGCATAGGAAGAGCATTTGAACTAGCCTTCCACCAAAAGCTCTTAATTTTTGGAACTGTTTTTAAGCGCCAAATTTGTTTCCAAAAATCACTAGTTGGACTTCCAGATGAAGATGCATAACATTCTTCATGCTTTTTCCAAATAAGTGCTTGACGATATCCGGATCGAACTGTATAAACACCTTTGGAATAATAATGCCAAACAAGCTTATCTTATGCCCCTGTGGTAGAAATAGGAATGCGAGAGATAAAATCAGAAATGCATAAATTAGCTCGTCTCCTTTTCATAAGAGAAGAATATAACCAAGTTTATAAAAACAAAATTAAGACTTTGTTTAAGTGGACATACTAGTCTTAACTCTTGTTAAGACTTAAAAGCATAACGACTAAAATTGAAAATAAGAATCAATATTTAAGATTCATGTTCAATACTACTAGTTTTAGAACATCGTGGGCGCACGGTGTATCCACATAAGTGGCATTAACAGTATTATAGTGTATTAGTGTTTAATCAAAGGTTTAAAGTTTTTACTGCTTCATTTAAATATGTACAATCTCATGTACTCTTTTATATATCACAATAACTATGCTTTCGTTTTAATATTTATAATCTTGTGCAATTACATTGATTTAATCCAATAAGAGTAAATTGCATAAATCGTCCATAAATTTTGGCCAAACTTTAGTGACGATTTATTCAATTACTCATCTAATAATGATAATAATATTTTTAAATTACAACAATAACAATAAATATTGTTTTTTTAAAACATATAAAGTCTAGGGAATAGTGGCGGAACTAGGAGTAAATCTAAGGTGGTTCCCTTAGTCAAGAAGCCAAAATTAATGGGACAACGGGTCGGGTTGGGTTCAAGTGTAAAATGGCATCATTAACACGGAACATATTAATATATAGCGATTATTATTGTAAGAATCGAGTCTTCTATGGTTTCATAGCGTGATAAGTTTCATGTTAGCATACCGAGTTTTTGGCTCGTGATTCAATTCATAACTCAAAATGCTAATTTTGTACTTATGGCTTGACTACAATTCCTTTAGCAACTTAACAAAGATGAAGCTTCAAAAAGTTGGACCAAGAGAATTAAGCAAAAAAAATATAGATTAATAGCAACTAGGTGAGAAACTATAACTCAGTTGCTAAAGATTTGTTATTTATTATTTTTTATTTTTTTTTGAACGGCAAAGAAATATATAAATAAAAACGCACAACTAGCAAGGCGCTAGAAGCCAAAATATCCAATACAAACTAGGAATGAAACAAAAACAACACATCCTAGAAATCTCCCGAAGCTTTAACTGCGAAGGCAACAAAAAGGATGAAAAATACACTAAGTTGGGAACAATACACTGGGATGAGTAGTAGGTAACTCTACACATGCTAAGTTAAAAATTGCCCAATCATTAAGTGTTACATCCAATAGTTTCTTCGTATCACTTTGTCCAAAAGTTTTCTCTAATTTTCTTCTTTCTTGCTAACTGAAGATTGAGAAGAGTTCAAGAGAAATTCCTAAACAACAAAGTCATTTGCTGCTGTAACTACACTAAATTCACTTATTTGCATCTCCATCAAGTTCAATCAATATTCAAGGTGGTTCCTCTTAATTTCCTAAGGTAGGTCCTGAAAAAATCTATCTATCGCTATAAAAGATTTTTGCTCGCAAGATGCTTCCGAGCACCGCCCACCTATAAGGTAGATCCGCCTCTGTTAGGGAGTGTATATTATATAGACAATTAAGATTAGATATATTATAAGGTTTTGGGCTCAAATTTAAATTTATTAAACAATCACAATATAAAGTTTTTTTTTTTTCCTTTTTTAATTTAACCTTTTAAGTTTAATTAATTGGCCCATCTTTTTTTTAAAGTTTCATTATTGTCAATCTATACCTAGCTTTTATAGTTTTTTTTCTTCGTCAAATTTAATAATAGTTTAAACTTAATCACCAAATTTTCAAAGATACCCCCCCCCCCCCC